>JACJUY010006102.1:1960-53794 GCA_014220935.1 Platorchestia sp. MABIK | reverse complement strand
AGGGAATTGCAGGCCGTTACAAAGGCCCCGACACTGTCGGCCCTCAATTTCAAGTTCAAGTTCAAGAGCAATTTTGACCCTCTGATAGCTGCTAGCTTATGCCATTATGTTAGGTGGCCAAACAAACAGCAGTAGCTGTCCTGAGTCTGCAGCAGTTGCAATTTTGGCACCACAAGATTATTAAACAATTTCAAAGTGTAAAAGGATCTTTTGTATTTGGCTTCTGGCACTAAGTTTGGTCATTATCGGGTTTAATGTGCTCACGGAAATTAAGAATTCCGTTCCCAAGAATCACTAAAGGAACTCATTAAAGAACGTTTTACACGAATGACAATCTGCTCGCTGATGCATTTTTTTTTGAGATAAAACAATAATTACATTCAGATAGGAATAACATTAGATGGCCGGTTGCTAAGTCGCCGCATTGTTGGGTCACGCCCACTTTTCTGGCGGGAGACGCCCACTTCTTGGCGCAAAATTAACAGCCTCGGTTTGGGTAAGTTCAGGTAAGCTATTTTAGGTTGATTTATGTTATTTTAGGCTAGTTTATTTACCTAACCTAACATAACCTACCCTAACCTCACCCATCGTGATGTCAATACTGTATTACAGCATATTTACGTGTCCGTTCCTTCGCTTTTATATACAACATTCCTATAACTTCAAAGTTGAATTATTCAAAAATTAGGCATTGGCCAGCAAAATGCTATTTATGTAAAACGTTCTTTAATGTGTTCCTTTAGTGATTCTTGGAAACGGAATTCTTAATATCTGTGAGCGCATTAAACCCGATAATGACCCTAAGTTTAAATTTAATTGCTATTTTCCCATAGAACTCAAACATCGCAACCGTTTTTTGGAGAAACTAATAGTTTTTTAGTTGCATGCTTTCAAAGTTACTTTTACCAATGGAATACTGCTAAAACGCAAATTTAAATATTTCTGTATTGGCCTTGCCCAGCACTTTGCGCTGGTCCTGAAAAAAATAAAAGATCTTTCGTCTTTTCACAGATGACCAACCTGTGTTTCCTCAGTATAACTTGGGAAAAAAATGATTAAAGTTGAACTAAAAAATTATTGGTTTATACATAAAAGATGTATGTTTGAAGTCGAGTTTAGTGCCATGCGCCAAAAAAAAACTGAAATAAAATATTCGGCATTGGTATGCTCAAAGTGTAGGTATTGACAAAGAAAATGCTTGATATAGGATAGTTTTTTGATTTATGAGGTGGAAAATACCTATATACAGTCTTACCTTGGTACTTGACCGCCTCTATACTCGAACAAATCGGTGCTCGACCAAAAATTCAAGTAGAAAATGCATCGGACTTGGAACAGATTTTTGGTACTCGACCAGCCGAGTCTACCCGAACGCGCTCCACGGCCCTTCTCGCTCAGCGGGTAAGCGTCAGTTCGACTCGGACCGCCAGCGGAGTAAGACGTACGTAGTTTGTTTGAGTATTTCTTCCCAGATATAAACTTTTTCGTGTTGCTTGAGCCCTTGGGTTTCTAGGTTTGGTGTTCGAACAAATCGGTGCCCCATCACCACCTCAGAATGGATTATGGTTGAGTACCAAGGTACGACTGTACGTATAAATGACTATACAAGCCCACCTACCACTAACTTCCACAGCGTCTGCTATAAATGACCATTGTTCGTTAACATAGTCATGATTGAAATATTATGAGATGCACTCCCGATTGCAGGAATAGCATGCATCAAGATTCAAGAAGAAGTTTGACATCCTCCCCGGATGAGATCTGGCGTGCAACTGGCTGCTAGCTCCCGAGCGGTGTTTTATCATCCAAGATAAAACGCCGCTGGCACTTGAGCTGGACAGCGTTACCCTGCCCTGCTCTCTGCTACTTGTCTGTCCACCCTAATAGGAATACCACTAACATATAACACCACGCTAGGTCTGCTCTGCCCTGCTCCACTGCTGTTTGTCTGGCCACGGCCTAATGCAGTGTTGCCAACATGTTGAAGTTTATTTTATTTCTTTATTAATTTCCTTCATGCCTGAAACCTGCAGTAAAATTCATGTTAACATGACAATGATTGAAAAATATTGAAATTTCTTCAAATTTCATAATTTCATAAAAGTTTCTTCTGCAAGTTTCAAATCTTTGTGCTTGTTTCAATATTTACTAACACTATTTCATACGGGTTATAAACTGCTGCAACACATTTATGCCTTTAAAAGATGCCAAATATCTTACACAAAGATTGTAATAATGTTGAGATTGAATCAAAAATTGAGTTACTTGTTTATTTATAAAAATATTAAAACAGTATGGCAGTGAATACGAGCCTTGCATATCAAACACAACAATGAGGTACTAGAAAAAATATGAAATTCATTCCTTTGGTTAGAAGATTTCCGTTAATTAAAGACTATATGACTTGAACTTTCATAACTTTAAATGTTCTAAAATTAGGAAAAAGTAAAAAATTTAACATTAAAATGGATGCAATCCTTATGAAGGCTTCCCAATACAATACTAGGTATAGGAAGATAGAACGGCTCATTTCTTCATTGCTTCCTGTTGCCGAGTGGTTACGAATGTGCCCTTCCATGAAGGAGTCGAGGATTCAAATCTCGGCGAATTTCTCCGATGGGTATAAAGGAAAACTCAAGCACGATATCCCACTCTACCCAGGTGTCTGAAATGAGTACCTGCTTGACCAGGGAAAATTGTCATGGCATTTTGGTCTTAGTTATAAGTCATTTGAAAATCTAATATGCAAGATGATATGTATCAGGCTTGATTGGAATAAAGCATCCTTTTTAGAGCAAAATGTGCATTTGAATTTTATCTTTATTTTCTTGCTATTTTATCTCTTCTTTTTCATGTGCCCTCATGCCTGCACATCTCCACGCTCTCACGTGCCATCATGATTTCACCTCTCCACGCTCTCGTGTGCCATCATGCCCTCACCTCTCCACGCTCTCACGTGCCATCATACCCTCACCTCTCCACGCTCTCACGTGCCATCATGCCCTCACCTCTTCTCGCTCTCACGTGCCATCATGCCCTCACCTCTCCACNGCCCTCACCTCTCCTCGCTCTCACGTGCCATCATGCCCTCACCTCTCCACGCTCTCACGTGCCATCATGCCCTCACCTCTCCATGCTCTCACGTGCCATCATGCCCTCACCTCTCCACGCTCTCACGTGCCCTCATGCTTGCACATCTCCACGCTCTTTATAACCAAGCTTGGTGTCTTGTTTATGCTTAACTGGAGTATAATGCCCAGAGACTATTCTGAAGAGTTGAATGGTAGACACCATATTTAGTTGAGGCTGCTCTTAAGAGGACCTCCCATCCTAAACGTGACCAAATTTGTCATGGTGGTCCACAGGCGGTCCTACTGCAGCTAGGTGAACGAAAATGCACACCGATGTGTTAAATTGAATTTTCTACATAACTGCTTCTATGAATGTTTTTGATTTTTGCAGTAGGAAAAAAAGTGATTGCGCGAACATCAAAAATTTGTATAGAAGCAAATGTGTTTAGAATTTAATTTAACAGTTTGGTATGCATTTTCATTTACCTAGTTGCAAGAGGACTGCCTGTGGATCACCATGACAAATTTGGTCAAGTTTTGGCTGGGAGGTCCCCTTAACAAAAGAGTTTTAGCCTTCACTGTAGCAACAGCCTGGAGCAAAGCCTTGTCTGAATGACTCTCAAGCCTTACGTGGTGCCATTATAGAGCTGTATTTGTTCAAATAGCAATGAAAATATAGAAAATAGAGGCAGCCTAATAACCAATATAATCAGGAACAGAAACAAGCTTTTTTTTAGCAATAACAAACTTCTACAAATATGGCGTATTTATTTTGGAAACGTATGTGAAACATTTTTCCATACTGAGAATTTGTTGGTGTAATTCACATTAAAACAATAAAAAATCAGCATCAGAACTCATTTCACAATGTCGAACAGTATTTATGAAAATTTGAACCTACTCAATGTAGGTTTGGTTGTCGAATACTGCTAATACTTTTAGCATCTTTAATTTATCTAATGGGAAAATTGTCGAATATGGTGTCAAAACCTATGTCAAAAAAGGTCCCAAGCTTTGAACGCAGCGCACTTATCTTATTTGTTCTCACAAGATTGATGCTTATCAGTTAGATTATTTCAATTTTTTCAAGCTAGTGTGCTGAGTGGTACTTTTGATCTGCTATTATAATCACAAGAGCACATAAATCATTATATTAGGTGTTGATATGTACTGGGCAGTGTTGTAAGTATGTAACAAAGTCAACGCCTGCACTAGCTGTCTAATACTAGTGGTATTGTTTCAATTTAAATGCTATCTGTACGGTAATGAGGAATGGTTGACGAAACGGAACTTGCCCTATATGACAGTAGCTAGTGCTGAATTGATTATACTATGCTGATTAAATATCGATGAAAATAAAATATCAATAGGATATTAATTTGTCTTTTTCATTTGACCTTACCCAACAGCTATTATTTAATTAGATAAGTCAACTGTTGGCAAGATGGCTTTGGAGAAATCAAATCCTGCGTCAAATGATCTGATCAAACAGTTCAAAAAACGTAAAGGAGCAGAATTTGTTGAAGCTTCGAAGAAAAGAAAAGCAGGTATGTTTCTATTTGTTTTTAATTTATGTTACATATTTTTTTCATGTGCATTCTTTTTAAAATACCTAAATTACTAATGTGTGAAATCCAAAGTATTTAGCAATACCAGCACCAATGCCAGTTCTTGTTCTTCTTTGCCAATGCTGACCCTGGTTTTCATTCTTTGTTGATATCAATTCTTATTTCAAAATTTTTCTTCTGCTTTCCAAATCCAAAAATTAAAAGTTTTAATAATTTTCTTAATGGTTTAACCTAAAATTTTAAAGCATTAGTATCAAATTTATTAAAATTGCTTATTTTGAGAAGTTATGCTACATTAAATTTTAAAATGAATGTGCAATTACTCTGATGTGTGGGGTCGTGAGTAACTTTGACCACCCAATCAGCCCAGTCTGTAGACTAAGGTTGGCATGAACGAGACTTCTCTCCCTTGAAAATGTTGTTTACTTTAGAATCAAGCTGAAGTTTTTACCAATGTGTACTTTTTACTGTAACAGTACAGTAGTGATTTAAGCCATAAACTGCAGTTGTAACCTTAGAGATGTTTTGAATATATCTCTTATTTGTCAGATAAATAGTTCATGTATAGCTCATTATACGAAATAATGATGCTTCCACAATCTCACCAAAATAATTCATTCAATGTGCATAACTTCTGGAGAACAATTTGCAATCTTGTATAAATACTATGGTTAATTAGCAGTAATATAGAGTTTGTGAAGTATTCATTCATAATTGTCCATTTTTATTTTTGCAAATGCTCATGTTGCTTACCAATTTGGATAACTCCCACTGTTCTGTAATAGTTATACAAAAAAAAATTAATTTACTATGATTTGAATTCTCCAATAGATACAAAATCGCCATTGCAAGTACTGCTAACAAAGTTTGTCTTTGCAATAACATGTGGGAAATGTTATTTAACAAAATGAGTATAAAACAAATCTATAAGTTACTGCTATTTTGGGACAATGTAATGATTGTTTGAGTGCAACTATTCCAGATCAGAGGGCATACAACTGAAGTTATAATGAAATCACATGTATAGCAAGATTGAATCTTTGTCATATTTTGCAAACAATTGTACATTGTATTCTGTTTGGTTGAAGTTACAAGAGTCAGGATGATTCAGAAAAGATATTTTTCCTGGCAATATGAAAAATTTTTGAAATGTTCTCCAATGTAGCCATGAATGTGTTCCCATGAAATTTTGAATTTAACTTCAGAAATTGGTAATTTTTACTGTGTCAATGCTGGCTCCCGCAAAAACCTCTAATTTACACCATTACTGATTATTTGGCATATCATTGATCTACAAATGTTCAAGTTTGTTAGGACATGCCTTCAGCGAAATATGAAAGACTGCTGCTAAGCATGAAAAGTTTGAACTACTTGTAGGCAGGAATCCAATATTCTTTTCCTAAAATACACAAATAAGCTAAAGCTAAACTTGATATGTTTTACCAACTAATTGCCAAATTTAATGAACTATTTAATTAATCTTAGCCCACCAATTTGAAAATAACACAATTTTTGTCATTAAATTATCAATTGTCAAATGAATTATGAATTTTTTCAAATGATGTCTTACTTAATAGGGTTCATTTGGCAAGGCTTGTCTATGCTAGCAGTTGGAATGTTTAATAACCAAGTTGTGTATTCCTATCTCCCTTTATAGACTTGTTGATTTACTTGCTTAGTTGTTGCCATCCATGCTTTGCTTCTCTGATAATAAACTAAATTCATATGCACTATATATATTGTGAATGTGTTCTGTTGGAAACCCTACTTCAGGAAGAATATTTCCTGCAAGTTAACTGTGTGAACACCCTGACCTAATTTGTTATAGGTGGGTTTGTTGCAAACAAACTTCTGTTTTCTAACTATTGAATTGACCCACCAATTATTATTTTTTTTTACTGACTAGTAGATAACTTTAGCAGCAGAAATGAAAAAAATGTTAGCAGTTTTTATGTTTATATTGGTCCTGTTGAATGTTATTGTGTAGTTTGTGCAAGACATTTTGGCATGAGGAAAATTACTGTTGAACATGAATATTTGAAAATCAATATGTGATTGACTGAAGTGTGCCTCATATTGATTTATTTATTATAAGTCCTTTTTTACTGTCGGGTGGAAGGATGTTTGATAAAGTTGAAAATAATTTTGAGCATTTGAAAACTGTTGCTCATGAACAATTTGGACAGCAAGCTCTAAAGATTTCTCAAGTAAGTGAGATAGTTTCTTAAACTATCATAAAATGGGGCTTCTTACTGGGATAAGGAAAGCTCTGGGATACTTTTTTTATCCAAGTCCTTGCAGAAAAATTACTGTTGTTTGGATCTGCTTCTGAATTTTTTCAGTTTGTGATGTGTTCATGAAAGGACCTCTCATCACATCTCAGTTACTGAATGTTTTAATATTACTTCCTACTGTTAGTTATAACTAGTTTGCATTTGGAGTTGAAGAGTAAAATTCAAGCGAGACAAATGTGTTATGATCAAAATGAGAAGTTGTCAAAAGTTTGTTTCCTTGTAAACATTTATCAATTCAAATTAATGTGGAAAAGTTATTACCATGGGAACAGTTATTTAACCAAGCATGCCGGCAATGTTTAGATTTTGATATTTCCTCACAAAATGAAATCAATAATTAATTCTTAGATACTGTGATTTGGTTATTACATCTGAAGACTGGAATACTTTGATGAATGCTGTATTGTGTGTATTTTTTTAGTTTTAGTATCATGTTTAAGAAATATTTACTTCTGTTAAGCTACTAATACTTCATTACCCTATTTCAGATAACACTTTTGGATTTGATGACAAAAACAAGGCAAAGAAGTTTTGCTTCAATGGACCTTCACAAAAGGGATTCTCTAAACGGCCCAACTTTGGTGGCAAGGGCAAGGAGCAATTCGAAAAGCCCGACTGGAAGGAAGTGCGAGCTGAGACCAAAGCTAGGAAAAAGAAAAGGAAGCAAAGAAGTGTGGGAGGGGAGGAGCTCTTCACTTCTTTCATGAAAGTGAGTGTGGATTGCAATTCTCAGCAAGAGAGTAAGATAGAAGAGTAAATTTAAAAGTCAAAGTAAAATTGAATAGTAATTCTAAACACAAAAGTAACATTGGAGAGTAATTTTAAACATTAAAGTAAAACTGAATAACAATTCTAAACATGAGAGTAAGATTGAATTGCAGTTTTGAACAAGAAAAAAAGACTGAATAGTAATTTCAAACAGTAGAGCAAGGTTTGTTTGCAAGTGCAAACATAAAAGGCAGAATGGCATTGGAATAATCATAAAAGTTAATGTGCTCTGCAAATATAGACATGATTATAAATTATCAGTCATATGTCAAAGTATTTGTAATTCAATGATTGGAATTTAAGGTGCAGCAACATATTGTATTAATTTATGCTTTCATCCTGGTAACTCTGCTGCCTACGTTGACATGTGAGGCAACATTTATTTCATCTCTGGTTGCTGCTGTTTTCCAAGTACTTCATTTAAAAAGGTATACTCCTGCCAAAAAATTTTCATTGTCATCAATTTTATCGTGTTCATTAATTCTTTACTAGAACCTATTTAATAATTTATGTCAAACTATTTTGAAAGGTACATTTCTCTTTATTTTTTGGCAAATAACACGCATAAACTAGCATATGGTGAATGTGAAGGAACTCAAAAGAGGTACTACTTTCTATTTTTCTAAGTCTTGAATGATTTCATTTGCTCTTTGTAAAAACTTACATCTTTTAGCAAATGATTGCTTGGTCTTATGGGATAATAGTCTTGAGTGATGTATTTTTGATTGAAAATATCACTGGAAAACATCATCTCAAATGTCTCCTGTTTTCCTTTTTAGTTATTGTTTTTTAACAAATGTCTCTTTTTATAAAAAAAGGTGTAGTTATTGCCCATGCTAATCATACCGGATTTATGAGGTGAAAGGTTCTGTTTACTTCTTCTTTTCATGACTTTCAGAAGCCATATGGCATATTTTGAGTAAATAATTTGAATAACTATCACTCGTGTGTAACATATTTTAACATGTTAAGTGCAACGGGTTAAACTGAAGTTCAATATCAGACAAATTAGAGTTGATTTTAGAGATAAATTTTGAAAAGAAAAAAAAAACAAAAAATAGATCATGTCTTTATTTAGTTTTCATTTTGTATTTATGAAAATTGAGTCAGTGACTGCTGGTCAGTCAGCAGTGTAATAAAAATCCCCTCAATGACCACCGGTGGGTCACGTTGCACTCAAAGTTTTGAGACTCGACTCGTAAGTGCAGGCCATCAAGCTGTGGGAAGAGCTGCGTCACGCTGAGTGCAAGAAGGAGCGCAGGCTGCAGCTGTGCAGGGAGGTGGCCACGCTCTTCATTGGCAATGTGAAGGTGAGCAGAAAGTTTGTTTGCTGGTCTGGTGCTCTAATTCTGGCTAATTGTATTTAGTGCCTTTTTGTTTTGGGTTTGAATACATTTGTTAATGCTTCAAATAATAGGCAATGATTCCTTCTCTACAAAGGTAGGTAAGCAGCTTACAGTAATACCACTAGCTGTAGCACCTTGTTGACTATTACAGGGACGTAACCAATGCCTGAGTTGGAAAAAATTAGATCTTCACTCGTATGAACTTGAACTTGAACTTGAAATTGAGGGCCGACAGTGTCGGGGCCTTTGTAACGG
Organism: Platorchestia sp. MABIK; assembly: GCA_014220935.1. Taxonomy (NCBI): domain Eukaryota; kingdom Metazoa; phylum Arthropoda; class Malacostraca; order Amphipoda; family Talitridae; genus Platorchestia; species Platorchestia sp. MABIK. The sequence continues at coordinate 44,492 of JACJUY010006102.1, read as the reverse complement.
CCTACAATTCCCTCCTCAATACTCACACAAAAGAAGAGTCCAGCACCTGTGTACCAGACTTGTCCACTAAACTACTCAGGATCCACCAATCCTTGTCACAAACTCCCATTAGNTACTCTCTCTTGTTCATACTTACTACATTCCAGCACAAAATGCTCAATTTTTTCTTCCACTCCCCTATCACACTGCCGACATAATTTATTATTATTCTCATTCCACCTCCATGTACGCCTATTCACGCTCAAAGAGTTACACCTCACAGCAAACAAGAGCTGGCTACCAAAACTACCATCATAGAACATCTCACACTTAAGCACTTCCTTTTGCATACACCAGATTAGTGTAGGCTTTCGCGCCATGCTAAGCTTCCACTTATTCAATCCATACTCTTTTGTTTGCCTTTCAATCTCCTTTTTCCACCTCTTACAGTCCCACTCTGGTCCCTCACCTCTGACATTCACTAAAAGCCAGTCATCCACAGGTCTCCCAATTCTGACACGAATAATCTTTTGCATACTTAACTTCCTCGCATGCTCCCGACATACTTTCTCCCAATAGCTTACACTCAGATTTCATTCAAAAATTTGCTTTACCCACCTGCTATTCTGCATTCTCTCAATTCTTACCTTATAATTCAACACAGCTTTCATCATTCTTTCTGAAAATAGGCTCCAAACTAGGTCACCTCTACTGGCTTCTGTAGCTGTCCATTTTGGAGCACCCAATGCTAGACGTCCTAAATTATTTTGCATCACATCCAGCTTTTCAAGGTCACTTCCATTCCAGGCAAGAGCATTCATACCATACATGACACTAGGTACAGCAACATACTTCCACATTCCTCTCACACACTCACACTTGTTTGCTCTGTATCTGGCCACGCTACTTAACCGTCCACTCCACTGCATTGCTTTTGCCACTTTCTCACCCTTAGTTCTAGCACATCCATCTTCACTTATCATACAACCTAAATATTTATATTCTTTTGTTCTACCTATTCTGATTTCTCCAATATTCCACAGTCTGTCTCATCAGTCTCATTTTATGTTATCATTTTCTATATTTTTCTATATAAGTTTGATCAAAAGTAAAAGTTCTCTGCTATGTGAATCTTTGTATCCACTACGGTCAGTTTTTCTAGGCTTTAATAAAATAATTGCTTGCCTCATTATTGTGAAACTGCTTCTTATCTTGATTGTAAATAATGCATATTCGAAAAACGTCACTATTTGGTATTGTGCATTCTTACGTTAGTCTAATTGGAAATAAGATACGAGTCATATCTTATTTGAAATCTATGATGAGGGAGGTTCCTAGGTCTTAATAAAATTACGTCTTTATTGGAAAGCTGAATCTTATCTTGATGATAAATATTTCATATTTGAAAAACGTAACTGTTTGATGTAGTGCACACTTTCACATGTTAATCTAATTGGAATTAAGTTAGCTGGTATGAATTTTGTTGTTACATTTCATACACTTTACTAACTTAAGCTTATTTTCATCAATATTTATTGTTTTCCCTTCTGCCATATGTTCTTCCCTATAGAAAATATCCATAGGATCAGAAATTATTTAAATTGTTCTAACACACTTTTCTGTGGGTATTATAGTGTAGGATTCTGAAATCTGGGGCTTTAGCAGTTGAGTTTCCTTATTCCATGAACTCATTACACAAGATTTTATCACCTACGTTTTCCATTTTTGCCTAAACTTTGCCTGTCTTTTCACTGAAGGTATGGATCAAGCAAGCTAGCGGTGTGAGAATGGCAGAGCATCTCGTTGCCTTTGGCGATGCTGACGTGAGGCAGAGGCTGTTTGATGAGGTCAGCACCAAGGAGCAGATCCTGGAGATCATCAAAGACTCACACTCGCACCATTTCCTCATGAAGATTCTGAAGCACGGATCAAAGGAACAGCGTAAAGTAATCTTCTCAGCAATCGAGGGCCAGGTGGTGCGACTCGCTAAACAGAAATTTGCATCACAAGTCCTGGAGCTTGCCTATGCTGATTTTGCTACTGCCGCGCAGCGCTCAACCATGATGCAGGAATTCTTTGGTCCTCGTTTCAGGTATTTCAAAGAAGAAGGCATCAAGACTCTATCTGATATTCTAGAGAAGCACCCTAGCAAGAAGAAGGACGTCATGGCCGACCTTAAGAAAGGTCTTCAGATCATTATGCACAAGGGCATCTTCAATAACTCACTGGTGCTTGGCCTTCTGAGGGAGTACATGGTTCATTGTGACGACCCTGCTGATGTCAATCTTGTGAGTACTCTTTGTGTTATTTTTGTGTTTTCAATTTTTTTTTTGGTTTTTAGAAGTGGCTTTATTAATGTGATCCTTTTGCGATAAATTATTTGTGAAATTTGTGTAAAATTAAATTTGATTTCATGATAATTTGCTTTTGGGGAGACACTTTGGTAATTGGGTACAAAACTAAAGAACATTTTAGCACTACCTCTTTCATAGTAGAATGATCAAAAGAAGGCGAGTTACAGTATACGCTCATTAACCAAAGCATTTTTGGTAGTTGGAACAGCTTGGTTCCTATTAGGCTGAGGTAGAGTTGGTGTTCTGCTGTATAGCTTTGTTTACCCCTGCCAGTCGTAATGCACTATCCGCACTCACGACTCATGACTTTTGAAGCAGATGAAAGTTAATAACACAAGATAAGGCACAAATATTTGACAATAGGTGACAGGATTGCCGATGAGTGCATCAAGGTTGCCAGATTAGCTTTTTGTGGCTGAAGTTATAATTACAAACATCGGCATCTTAGGATGCTTTATTTCCAATCAAGTCTGATACATATGATCTTGAGCATTGGTTTTTCAAATGCCTTATAACTAACACTATATACAGGACACCATGACGGTTTCCCTTGTAAAACCGGTACCCATTTCCGACACCTGGGTTGAGTGGGGTATTGTGCTTGAGCTTTCCCTTATACCCAACGGGGAAAATCGCCGCGCCAGCGCTGGGATACGAACCCTCAACTCCCACATGCAAGGGCGATCCCTTAACCACAGTGCCACTGCGAGCACTTAGATTAGGGTTCAACAAATACACATCACAGGCAGGTTGTAAGAGCCAAGTCTTGTAATTTCACTCGTGGTAGCAGAAAGATTCTCAGACACAAACACAATCAACTGATCTTAATCAAGTGTTCTTGGATGACCTTTTTTTGGCTCATCTTCCAAAGTGAAATCATCACCTCGGAAACGAGAAGACCATCTGCTACAGCTTGTGTTATTCACTAAATCATCCTAATAAGTGTTCTGTATCAATTTTGCTGCCGCACTTGCATTGACTGTTCTGGGAAAGTTGTACAGGAGAATATTTCTCATGTGATCTTTAGATGGGACAATCTTGGATGATAATATTTATGGAAAACATGAATGTAACAGATAATCTGAAAGAAAATCGTTTAGTTTAATTACTGAAATCTGTTACATTTATAACAGTAAAATACAATGTAGATAATTGATGAATCTAATTTTAAACGTCCGTTCTAAAAATTGGATATTAGTTTTGCACCAATCTGTTATTTCCTAATGATTATTACTTCTTGTAATTATGAAGTATAATTATTGAATTTAACGTGTGGATGCATGATATTTTTTCAAACAAACACACCGTGGGGTCAATTTGACCCCTACCTTTTTATTTAAGTAACAAAGCAGATAAAGGTTAACCATTTTCTGTTATTTGGGAAAAGTCACGGAGCCATGTTCAAATATATGGATAAAACCAACAGTCATTTGAGTTTAAAATTCAGTAGTGGTCATTTTGAACTCAACAGGTGCATTCACGGGTTAACATCTGTTGGAGGTAACCAGATGATAATTGGAGCATGACAACCTCAAGTGCTGACAAAGTTTTGTCATTTCGCAGGTGATAGAGAGTCTGGAGGACGGTTTGTTGCCTGTGGTCCACACAAAGGACGGGTCCAAGATCGCCATGATGTGCCTTTGGCGCGGCACCGCCAAGCAGCGCAAGACCATCATCAAGAGCTTCAAGGGGCACATGATCGAAGTGAGTCAATCTCTCAGGGTTGAAGTTTTGTGGTGCGCTGGCCATGCCATGGTAGCTTTACAAAAACAGTTGTGCATGGTGTGAGAAATTCATTATTTGTTTTGTTTTAGTAAATGGTTGTGGTTTCTGGATGTTTGGAATAGAATGTGAGACCTTTGGTGGGTCATTTTACACAAAAAAGATGGTCAAAATGTCTGTCAACTAATTAAGATCTACTGTCGGCCACATGAAGATATAATTCAGTAACAAATGTTCATGATGACAAGTTTCTCAAGAGTGTCTAATAAATCTCCACTGCCTTAAAAAAATTGTGATTTTGATGGGCTGGGTATGTGATCAGAGTGATAGAGATGGGATGTGGGGTAGAGAACTAATGTGAGCCATTGTCCTAGCTGAACGCACTGAGTGCATAATTAGTATGGAGGATGGTTTTGCTACAACTCACTGATACACAATTATGTAGGCCATGGCCTAGGTACATCTCAATGAGACATAATTAAAATAATACATGACGTTGGTACAGCACATTAAACACATGACTTACATAACCTGTGTATATTTACATAACCTGGGATTGGGTGTATTTGAAATCGGTGTAGGTTACAACATAAGTGTTGGTTAGGTTAGGCGTAGGTTACAACATAAGTATTGGTTAGGTTAGGCGTAGGCTGCAACATAAGTATTGGTTAGGTTAGGCGTAGGTTACAACATAAGTATTGGTTAGGTTAGGCGTAGGCTGCAACATAAGTATTTGTTAGATTAGGTGTAGGTTACAACATAAGTGTTGGTTAGGTTAGGCGAATGGTTACAACATAAGTATTGGTTAGGTTAGGCGTAGGCTGCAACATAAGCATTTGTTAGATTATGTGTAGGTTACAACATAAGTGTTGGTTAGGTTAGGCGTAGGTTACAACATAAGTATTGGTTAGGTTAGGCGTAGGCTGCAACAAAAGTATTTGTTAGATTATGTGTAGGTTACAACATAAGTGTTGGTTAGGTTAGGCGTAGGTTACAACATAAGTATTGGTTAGGTTAGGCGTAGGTTACAACATAAGTATTGGTTAGGATAGGTGTAGGTTACAGCATAAGTATTGGTTAGGTTAGGTGTAGGTTACAACATAAGTATTGGTTAGGTTAGGCGTAAGTTACAGCATAAGTATTTGGTACAGTAGTAATTTGACCGAGCGTGTCTCAATGTGCAGGTAGCCACGTGGGACCACAGCTACATGGTGCTGCTGGCAGCTCTCGACTGCATCGAAGACACCAAGTTCCTGCGCAAGGTATGCTGCAAGTGTTGCACCTGGTCCAGGGTTTTACTAGTCTCTACAGGGGAAAAATCCAGTAACTTTTGTAACATTTCTGAGATCTGCGGGCAGTAACTAGTAGATGCATGTTACATTGTCTCCATCAGATGAGGGTGGTAGCTTTTGTAAAAGAAGAGATGTTCAGCGCTGTACTCGTGCTGCTAACTTTTTAAGGCACTTTAGGTGTGCACTTCATTCTCTCTACAACAATGATCAAGTACGGTTAGAGCATTTTGATGGGCTAGCATCATGAATTTAACAATGAATTTTGAGGGAGTATATCCTTATGATTCTAGTTGGATCTAACACTGACTCAGTAGTGCCAGTGTGTGTTGTACAGTAGTCATTTTTGTGTGTAATTTTTATATCTTTTGCTTGAAGAGCTCCTGTTGGTGACGTACATTTGTTGTTTGATAACAGTAACGAAAATAAGAAATTTCAGATAAAATGCACTTCCATAAATGAAGATCAGTAGAGCTATATAACAGTTGTGTTCTGCTATGTTGGTTAGGTTCCCGCGAGGCAGTTCGTCACAAACTCACTGCCAAATTTCTCTGTGATGGTTTGCATCAATATTACTACGAAAATTACTAAATTCAGCTTAGTAAACAACTTTCTAGGAAGAGTACAGAGGCGGACTTGAAGTCAACTTAGAAAGTTTTACATTCAAAATGCATTTTATAATGTATTACAACCATTGTTGGTTCGTCGTTTTTTAACAATGCGGAGATAATATGAGAGTAGATCTTGGAGTGCATCCTTATGCCCTATGCTTATGAAACAATCTGCTGACCAACGTAACTTTTCGTAATGCATTTTTCATAAACGACCATATTGAGAATTAGTTCCATTGTTAAGTGTTGGTGCAAATTTTTTCATAATTGTACAAGACGTGTGTCGGCAAGTTGAATCATTTTTATCTTGACGAATGGAGTAAGGTGAAGTATGAAGGCATACATAGGTAGTGATTATCACTTTAAGGCATAAGCGAGCGGGCCCAGAAAGTGTACAATAACGCTGGTGTTGTCCCCAGGCTGTACTGGACGTGCTCATGGCAGAGAAAGAGAAGCTGCTGCAGTCTGAGATCGGTGTCCGAGTGTTCAGGTGAGTTGTTGCACCTTTGTTTCCGATGTAAAACCTGCGTGCATGGTCTGTCGAAAATAATAGGCTCGATATAGGCTCGAGTTTTCAATTAGGTTAGTTATTGCATGAAATACTATTCCCAACCTCTCAAACATTCTTAACACTTATCTCCTTCTGTTGCAGGCACTAAGCGATATTTTCTCATTAATAGTGTAATTTGATTATATTGTTATCTGTATTTCCAATTGGTCGAATCTTAGGGAATCTCACGCTTGGGATAAAAATGAGAACCAACGTAAAAATGAACATTTCTGTTATTTTTCTTTGCAAACATTTCGGAATATTGTAGTTCCAGCATCTGTGCTGAAACATGAAAGGAGTTCAAACTTAGAATATACAGAAAAATTAATAAAATAAGTAAACAAATAAAAATTTAGTAGAACTGACACATGCCCTCATTAGCTTACTTACACACCCATGCACAAGCACACACAATCATACATTATTTTCATGAGGTTTTTTGGCGGTCGAGTTCATTGATTTTTACCGGATTTATTTATTATGGAATGATTTAGTGCTTTTGGCCAGATAAAAAGCCGCTATTGTAATCCTCTCTCCCAGAGGTGGAAGCATTGTAGAGTGGCAAAGTCATTACATCAGTGCAATGTAACTCACTTGGCTCGGATGTTCATAAGAATAACCATTGCAGGTATTTGATTTCACTTGTGTTGATATACTCAACATGGACCTCTGCTGTTCTAGATGAATGTTAGAAATATCTGATAGACTTAGACTTTTATTATTTGGTTGGAAAGTTTGCACCTTTAGCATTTTATAAGGAATAATTTGTTTGACATTTCACTCTTAAAAAAATCAACTTGCTCCTTAAAGGGTTGGAAACATATTTGTCATGCATTTTAGCTAGAACCATTCTACTTTTTGTTTAAGTGAGCCTGCTGACGTGTAGATGTGTGTGCGCACAGGTACATGGTGCTGGGCAGGAACAAGACGTACGTACACCCCGACGTGCTCACCGTGCTGGAGAAGGGCGAACTGACCAGCCAGAACAAGAAGCCGAGGGAGCTGTGTCGGGCCGAGATCCTGCAGCACATGAGCCCCAAGATCCTGGAGGCGGTGACGGTGAACCTCCCCCTGTGGTGCCGCGACGCTCACTGGACGCTGTTCCTGGGTGCTGCCATCCATGTTCTCCCTGACCCCGCCCTCAAGCGGGCCGCCATGACTGCTCTCGCGCAGTATTGCGCCAAGGAGGTGCCGGAGGGAGAGAAGCCGCTCATGGACTTGGCTCCTTTCAGCAAAATGCTCTCGTTCCTGGTTGAGAAGGATGCTGATAACAAGAAGACTAAAATGCCTCTCTTCACTCTCATTCTCATCGAACATGCTCGCAAGGTTTGTACGTTTGCTCTACTACTTGGTTTATATTTGCGTTTGAAGTTTGAGTCTTAGCCGGCTATGTTCTCTTTATTTTTATAGAGTTGTGCATAATTTGATCCAGCGTAAATTACGTTTAATCATCAAACACGATTACTCTCTGAAGTTTACTTACCTTGATACAAAAATATTAAAAGTGTTAATAAATAAAAGAGATACACGACTGCTGGTTTAGGATACGTCAACAATACTAATGAGTTTTAAAGGCTTGTAGTTGATTTATGTTAGTGTAAAATAAAACATTACAATAAACTACAGCCCTAATGAGAAAATGAATGCTACTCTGAAGCACGCAGAAATTGGGACTACACGGCACCCTGGTGACTAACGTAGAGTTTATATCTTCAGGTTGTTAGACCATTGGGATATAGATCAGAGGTCATTTTTACATGTATTTCCTTAGAAATTGAAGTTAATTGCTAACTATTAGCAATAAGACAGTGCATGAAACTCATTTATATGAAATGGACACTCGGAATTTGATCAGACATGGAATGTATTTTAGGCATTTCTGACGCTCCTCAGGGCCACAAGGATGGCAATAGGTTTAGGTTAGTCAGGTGTGTTTGTCCTGTGCTGTGGGGACTGGCGCCCTAGTGAGACATTGACTATCTCAACTATAGGCAGGTCTTCGGGTCTTCTGTCTTTCCTGTCCACTTTGCTCCCTAAAGCCTCCTCAGGGAGATACTACGATTCTACCTGTGGGAATTAGGGCTTCCAGAAGGAAGATGAGAGGTCCCTAAACTGGAGGTCAAATGGGCTCTCCTATTGGTGAAATATGATAAGTTTTTGTTTCGTTACGGACCATCTTTTTTCAGTTTACTGCCGTCTCTTGTTTTCAGCATCTCTGACTCTCTTCTTCAATTTTTATCTCGTTTCGTAAAACTCTATCATAACATACTGTTTCTTGTGTGGGAACGTACCTTGTGCACAGATTTCCCATTCCCTGAATGCCAACTTCTTCCTCGGGAGCCCCTTTGTTGTAGTTAGGGAGGCTCAAACTAGCATTTAATGAACTTCTTTCAGTGTTCAACCTTCTTCATCTTTTCTTCCTTCTCTTTCTTAACTTGCTGTTTCCATATGCAGGGTATTCTATTGGGAAACACACCTTGTGCATTGATTCCCCGTTTTCTACAGTCCATAATAAATGATGCTCTTTGCTCTCTTGAGATCGCCTGTGTTGGGCCGGGGGAATCTAGAACTAAGTTCATGAATAATTTTTTACGAAATTTATTTCTGAATTGTTTTCCTCTTTGAAGAATGAAGAAAAATATACTGGAGTGGCATTTTTGGGGCTTTGGACGGATTATTGGCTCTAATTGATGTCAACGGGTGTCATTGAATGGAAGTGCGTATGCAGCGTTACAAACGCTGTCCTGGAACGAGTTCGCCACTCAAGTTAAAGTGCTACTGTTCTATCAAGAACTGTGTAGTTTTGTGATTTCATTTGATACACACAGTGGAACATAGAAGTGCATTTGAAGCCAAGCTCCTTGCCATTTAGATAGTCGTCCCATTGGTTTATTGATGAAACGTTTCACCTAATAGAGAATCCTGCAAATTTAACATGACGTCGCTTAGAATAGATTGGGATCTTTTGCCCTGTCTGTTACAGGAAACTTAATTGTTTTAACTTTATATTTTTCAGACTTTGGAATCCTGGCTACAGTGCAACCGCGGTTGCTTCCTCATGGTGAAGGCGCTCGAGACGGAGGTGGGACGCGTGGTCGTGGCCGTGCGCGAGCTCGTCTCGCCACACACTGACGTCGTCGAGAAGATCAAAGCGGAATCGAGCGGCGCAAAGCTGTTGCTGCAGAAGTTGAAAAATGCGGAAAATGTTGAAGCGTCCGAGGATGAGGCTGAGGAGTCTCAGATGCAAGAGGAGGCTGTTGATGACGGTGATAGCGATGACGAAGGTGGGGAGGACGAAGGTGATGACGAAGCAGATAATAGGAATGAACGTGAAGCTGACGGTGATGTGGAGGGAGATGAAGTTGAAGAGGAGATAGAGGAGGATGATGATGATGTTGACGATGTTGACGAAGAAGAAGAGGAAGATAGCGATGACGGTCAAGAAGAAGGTTCCGATGAAGATGACGACTAAGAGCAGGTGCTACAAGCCTGCATTTCACTCGTTTATATAAATTTTGGAACTCTATTCCTCGAGTAAAAATGTTTATATAAATTTTTTAGTTTCTTTTGCCTTGATGTAATGGACTTCTGAAATGCATTTAAGTTGCTACCATCTACATAGCTTCGAATATGTTTTGTTTTTTACACTAGCACCAAGCGATGACTCTAAGGACTATTTAATAAGAAGGTGGAGTTCACAAAAATGAATTAGTCGCTGTGAGGACGCGATCATGGATATTGGTCTTTCACTATTTGGGTTTGGTTTTATGTAGTTCGATGAACCCGCTCGTTGATTCATGTTTTGATTGAGGGTGAATTATACCTGTATTTCACCTTTACGTAGAGTTGCTGCAAGAGATTGTCATCCAGGTTACCTCCTGGTGTGGGCTTCCTTATGAGAACAGGTAGGATTCCTGTACCACGTGTTATTATTATACTTCCCGTTTTTGCGACGTGAATGCAGAGCCATTCATTCTGGAAGAGTAGGTTCCCGGTTCGATCCTATATCGACGCGGTACATTTATCAGAGCAAACGGCTTTTTTGCTGAGGCTAAAAACGTAGTAGACGGTACAAGAAAAATCTCCTTATTTAGCTAATAATGTAACGCAAATATCTCCACTGTTAATTAAATGCTGAAAAACACTCCATTGTAACAAAAAATATATTTAAATTGGCGTTATCAATAATGACGTGTTCGTAGAAAAAACTTGATGTGTAACAGTGGGTTTTGTGTTATATAATGCTCTTTGAAATACTGTATTGGCGTTCATAAGTAATTTACACGGATTCTCAAGAAAATTCTATTAGACTGCCCAATATTCATGTATTTTGTTTAATGCAGGTGTTCATTAACATAGATACAAGCCTAATGAGTGAAATAAAAAATCAATATTCAGTTGCACTCGAAATAAAAGTACATGAGTAATTGTCAGTTCATGAATAAGAAAAATTTTTCGTGATAACCTTTAGTAACATGCTCAGCCACTCACGACGAGAGGGACGCTTCTTCCAGGTTCAGGAACGTGTTTTGTTTTACAGACTTTCTTTGTTATAGTTTACTGGATGCTCATGTTGGGATAACCAGAGAGAAGCGTCTTCATTTTTGTTTCTCTCATTTTTTAAGATTTTCAAAATCGTTCTTTTCTTGTTCGCGTTGTTGGTCGACCTCGTTGGGCCACTCGAATTATTTTTTATTAAGTATGAATATATATTAAAAATAATAGTTAGACCTACATGTAATAATTTATCCAGCGTTCCTCATTCTCTTTCCTATCATTGATTATTTGTGCCAGACATGCTTTCAATTTACTTATTTAGTTCCAAAACATGCTAGTGCTGTACCTATTCATAACTTTTTCTGTTTTGATCAATTAAAAATTTATTAAAAAGTTTGTTTTCAACATTTAGTGGGCAAACAATTGAACGCCCACGTTAGGCAAATAACAGTTACCAAAGGGTTTTTAGGCCCTTAAAATATTGAAAATAAATTAAATTTTATTTCGAAAATTCACGAAAAAAAATTCGCATTGAAAACAGGGCATGCATTATGCGACTTTGGAGGAATTATTCCCCCGAAGTCAAGAAGATTTTTATATTAGCAATTGTAATTCTTGGCTGTGGCATTTGGAACTGTTTTGTTGTGATTCTTGCGAATCAATGCAGTTAGCTTCCTGCTGGCCGATGGAGCAAGATTAGTGAATGAAAATTTAGTAGGTGAGATAAAATAATCTTGCTTACTCGTATTCTTATCATGCATTGATTTCTCTTAAAGGTCCTTTTTTCTTACACGATTTTTTTAGCAAAATAGTCAATATCATCAATTTGGAATTGAAATGGAAAACACTTAATATCTTGGTATATATGTTAGTAGTATTTGTGTGTTTTAATAACATCTGTAGTTACATTTTGAAGAAAAATAAACTTGTGTTTGAAATAAATTATGTATTCCAGGTGAGATGTTTTAGTCGAAGAAGAAATCATGAAACCCTTTGGATCATTACGTGATAGCGATGTGTAATGTTGCAACTGGGTTTTAATTTACAAGTTTGAACGTGTCTAATTAGTATGGTCCTAATTAGCATGGCATAATATAGCATTAACATTTTCAACGTACAAGTCTCTATTGCAGGTATGACTTGTTTAGTATTTGTTAAAATACTTTTAATTTTTCAATAGGTTGAGAGGATATGGTTCACTTCTAAATAAAGTTTTCAGTTATAATGAATCTTATATCACAATCACCTTCATTAACAGTTAGGAAAGAATTAAATATAGATAATAGTATGCCTACCTACTTAATTCCAAATGTATAAAATATTGGAAATGGATCTCATTATTGTTGAGCCAAACTCAAAATTTTATGATCTTTAACCTGAATCTTGATCCATAGCCATCATTTATATTGAACCAAGATCACATGCCTTTGATGTAATAGTCTTGTACTAATGCTTATATTGAAAACATTTTGGAGTCCTGCTCCATCCTCAGTAAGTACAGTCTGACGTGACGTCCTCTTTCAGACTGTACGTACTGAGGATGGAGCAGGACTCCAAAACATTTTATAGATTTGACGATGTGTAATGTTAAATAATGCTAAACCAGCAAGCAGTCTTCCTCGTTTTTAAATTACTCATGAAAATTTGATTAAAGAAAAATGATTTTCTTCACTATTTTGAAAATGTATAGGGGTTGGAGAAATGCTTGTTTATGGAATTATAATTTTTAGAATTATCAATTTATCTCAAAAATATTTCAGGTGGTAGATTGAATGGGGAAAGTAAATTTTTCTTTACCAAAACCTAGCTAAAAAATAATGAAATTTTTTCAGCACAACACGCTTATTGATTTTCACATTTTTGGTACTTGTTTAACGTTAATGACATCAAAGTAAACAAGTTTTCTTTTATACACTTTCTGTCACAAAAGAGTATTTAATGAGTTATAGCGGCAAGGTAAATTTTGCTTCCTTATCAGTTTTCCCTCTTTCAAATGGCAAACATGATGGCATTATTATCGTCTAAGTTGTTGCCAGATTGCGCATCTCTTTATCTGGGTTTCTATTTGTTCTTGGCCTATGACGTCATCATCCTGCCACCTCTTTTACGTAACTTGTATACCGTTACGTCATGCTATGTGACGTTAGGTTACGTGTTGTAAGGTTACTTTACGTTAGGTTAAGTTAAGTTAGATTAAATTAAAATTAGATTGGGTTAGATTAGAATGTCTTAGATTTGTTAAGCTACGTTACATTACCCCTATAACTTGTTAAATACTCATTTGCGACGGAAAGTGCATAGAAGAAAAGTTGTTTATTTTGATCTCATTACCATAATTCAAGCAAAACAAATATGTGTTGTGTTATTTACCAAAATACCTGATCTCATGTATACTGATCTCAGAAATAAAAAATTCTTTACTTTAAGAATGCCACGATTTTCTAAAAAATAATCAAAAAAATGGGAAAAATGCTATGATTGAAATGTGTTTTAAGTTCAATTTTACATATACTGTGCAAGTTTCTTAATAATTGAATCGGAAAAAAAATAAACTTGTAGCATTTACAATTTTAGATTGCCAGCCAAAAATGAAAATTAAAGGGATGAACCTTTGATATGATTCTTTAAATTATGTTATTATAGAAAATATTTTCTTATTCGTTAATAATTTGAAGTTCAAAACTAACAAATGATTTGAATGAAGGTTATAGGTGATGACCAATTATATCTTTAATTTCTATAGTGCCTCAAACTTAGCTCAAGTCTCTTTGCTCCTGTTGGGGGATATTATTTTGCAAGCAAAAAAAAAGAAAGATTATAGAGCTCCAAAGATTACAGTGCAAACTAAGCTAGTGATGTAGGTACCAATACCAGAAAAGAGAAATACCTATGCTCATTTTTTTCAGGTGCAGATACAAATACTTCCATTTTATAATAAATAGTAATACACATTAATAAGAAGGAACAATTATGCACTGTAAGGCAACTCAGGATTGGACTCCTGTACAATCAATATTTTTTCATATATGGAGGCACACAAGTATATTTATTTAAAAGTTTAAATTGTTTTACAAAGAGCTATAAATGCATAATTTAATAATATATGTATAAATGCCAAAAGTTTCATTTTCATTTTATAGTGAGTGTTAACCCTCGCCGACATGCTGACATTACCGAAATAGCGCGCAATATTGCCTTTGCTATTTTACTTCCAGCACGCTTATTATTATAGATAATTGTTTGAAAATACATTTTTTAGTAGATAAATAGCTGCTCTTCACATTGAAAAAGACAATTTTGAAAAAGCTTGTGCCATTTGTGCAATATAAGGTGTAAAAGTCCATAGACTTTTAAGAAAAAATTTTTTTTAAGAAGTTGTGCCATTTTTTTATCTTGACATTTTTGTAATATTTTTATACTGATTTGTATAGAAAAAAATTTGCTAAATCCAATGGTATCTTTAGTTTTTACCTGTGACAATTAAACTAGAAGATATGGGCATTTTTGTATGAAAAATACTCGTTGACTTGGCAAAAACACAACCATTTCTGTCTTTGCTATTTTACTTGTTGTATGCTCATTATAATAAGTAATTGTTTGAAAATGCATTTTTTTGTAGAGAAATAGGTACCCTTTATATTGGAATGAAAGATTTTGAAGTATTTTTTGCCGTTTTTGTTATGTGAGGAGTCAAAGTCCATAGATTAAAAAAATTTTTATTTTTTTTTAAATCGTGTATTTTATTTTGTTGCCATTTTCGTTATATTTCTAGGCAGATTTGGATAGAAAAAGACTTGCTGAATCCAATGGTGCTTTTATTTTTTCTCTGCAATAATTAGTTCAAAAGATATGGGCATGTTAGAATGAGAAATCAATACTATTTTGTACTTAGCCAAAAACATAACTAAACATGTGTTCTACTCTACAAAACAGTAAACTTTTATAGTTTGACCCATTTATTCGCACAAAAAAATCCACCCAACCACCACACTAAACTTTTATTTTACTAACAACACAGTGCAGCTATATGTTCTCTTTTGCTGAGAGGCTGCACCAGCCTTGTACTGCCATGGAGATCGCTCGCAACTGTTTCTTCGATAGTATTCGTCCGGCGGCGACCCGCGGGAAACGGGTCGATTGAAGTACTGTTGTAGCACTGATCTCCTCCTCTTCATCACTCGATGATTCAACATACGTAGCACGTGGTGTTTGTTGCGCACGATCACTCCTACGTACGCATGTGGACGTTGATGGCACAGGGTCGTGATCATGAATCGACACCTCGACTCCTGCAACTGTACTAGTTGGTGTCCCTGATGATGCTGCAGATGTCAGAGGCACATACTGAGGCTCTTCTTCAGGACCGTTAGGTGTTTCGGCCGCTCCTGAAGTGGTTTCTCGTGTCCCAGCTAAAGTATGAGCCATCTTGACTAGGTGCTGCAAATCGTCATGAAGCTGCACCGGCTCCTCCGCATGGAAGTCCGTCTCCTCTTCCTGTATGACCTGCTGCACAATAGCTGAATGGTCGTCATCATCCTCATCTGAGCTCTCAAAGCTCTCAAATAATTTTCGAATTTCTTCTGAACCTAGTCTTCGCATTCTTCGCATAGTGACAGTTTCTATCAAGCACACTCTCTGTATACAAATTAGATATCTGTCCTAGACATAGAAAGAAATGGAAAAGATAACATTAGTATTGTCACAGATAAACATCTATAGATAGCCAGTATTATTATAATTATTACTTATTATTACTCTATTGCACACACTGATAAGACATTGGACACTCGAGTGCACAGACTGAATTGGCGCAAGCTTCACAGTGAAAGCTGGCTACTCGAGTAGACAACAGCCTGCGCAGCACACAACCTACCCTGGGCACTCGAGCGCACAGACTGAGTCGGCGCAGCACTCTTTATTTTATTGCCTTCTCACCCCTTACCCTCCCTTACCACATGCTCTATACTGTGTTCATTCAATAGAGCTTGTGGATACAATTCTAGTGGTATCTGGCAACCCTATATTTCATTCCTTCACACCGCGCCGGCATGCTGTCTACTCGAGTGCCCAGCTAGTCGACGAGGGTTAACACAGTTAAGCTTCAACCTTCTAAGTTGCAGTATGATTTCACATTAAAAACCTTTGAGAAGCAATACTATAAAATGTTTTTAAGTTGTTAGTAACAAAATTACTCTTTAAAAATTTTTGACAAGTTGCATCATAGAATTAAGAGATAAAATTTAAAAATTTTTGACAAGTTGCATCATAGAATTAAGAGATAAAATTTAAAAATTTTTGACAAGTTGCATCATAGAATTAAGAGATAAAATTTAAAAATTGTTGACAAGTTGCATCATAGAATTAAGAGATAAAAATTATAAAAGATGGAAAACCCATAATCATTCATAAAAATCTTGAAGGGAATCATACACCTTTTGCACTTTCTTCTTTATTTGTGAACCAATGTTTATGAACTTTGACTGGCTGGTAAAACTTGCCAAAAAAAGGGGTTATCCTGTGAGAAATTTTTATTTACATCATAAAAAATGAGTTATGGCAAAGAAAACGGAAAATAAAGGGGGATACGGCAAACCCTACTACTACAAATTTCAACCTATAGAAATGAAAAAAGTGTCATTCAAAAGACAAACACTGGGGCAGCACCGCTGAGATAGGAATGTTTATACGTGTTTTAATTTTGGTGATATTTTGAATTGAAAAACAAGTTTTGAAAAATTGCCAAAACACTGGATTATATTTTACTCCAACGACCTGCCATTTTTACCTAATTTGAAGATCTCATATTGCTACCTTAGGGCTGTAGCCCTGTAATTCTTCGGTTTTTGTGAAGGAGCGGACAGTAATCGCTCTTCCTATTTTTGGTACTTGACTATTGCTAATTGGATCAAAAAATAATCAATTTTTCTTCCATGCACTTTTCGTCATAAATGAGTCTTTAACTAGTTATAGCTGTAGGTTACCTACCGCAATTCTATTCTTACAAATGCGGGAAAAATCTGTTTGAGGGGAGAACCCTAAATGGACTCTCCCATCCGACGGCTGTAATGCACTTGAATGGTTGTTATGCTAGGTTAGATTAGTTCAGTTACGTTACATTATGTCACTGCTATAACTCCTTAAATACCCCTTAACAATGGAAAGTGTGTAGAAGCAAAATTGTTTATTTTGATCTAATTACCTATATTCAAGCACCAAAAGTTGAAAATTTCATTACTGCCCTTTTCTTCACATTTACCAATTCTTCTTGCAGACAAACATTTTCTCAACTCTCTACACCAAAAATTGTAGGAGTAGCATTTCATGTGAGGAAAATTTTAAGTTTCCACAAAAGCAGAAAAACAAAATGACATTTTCACTGTAAAACATTTTGTTTGTGTGTGAAAAAATGTTTTTTTTGTTGTTAATTTGTTTAATCCTGAATAATGCTTAGTTACTAAACATTTAATACCTAAAAAGACTGTATGGTCCTCCTTAAAAATTGCTTGAATATGTTGTACTTCTTGTTTAATTTGTTTCCTACTGTAGTTATTGAAATTCCCTGATAAGTGACAGTTCCTTACTCATCCTGTTATTAGTGACTACCTGATGATAGTATCAGTTTAATGATGGTGGTTGAAATGATGATAATATGAATGTAAAAATATTTATATTCAACGGGTAATATTGGACTACAGGGCTAGAACTTTTTTGAATCATGAGGGGAACAGGGTTTGTGTCCTCTTGGAACAATAACTTTTTATTGTATCTTTTTGGTGTATGAGTAGCGTTGCATATCAATCCCACTGTTGGTAGTTTATCATTTATTAATTATGTTGTAATTGCAGGTACATGATGTTGGTGGAGTGTGCCACAACTTCCAGCAGTGCAGGCATCTCCAACTTCATCTCCACCACATACACGACTGCCAGCCTCAGCTCCACATCATGTACAAGCACCACCTCCTCCTGTTCTCTCTCAACCAGATCTACAAATGTCAACTGCTCCTCAGGGCTGAGCAGCACTGCATGCCCCTTAAATAGCTCAGTAAACAATGGTCCTTGCAGTGAGGCAAACCATTCTTCCATTTCATCTGCTGCTGTGACGGTTGTGCCTGCTGTCAACTTGCCCATCAATGTTGCAACGGATGGGCTGAGCAGTGGAAGCAACAGTTGCAGTAACAGTTTAGGGAACAGTATCAGTACCAATAGTAATAGTATCAGCAATAGCAATAGTATAGGTAACAGTTGGAGACAACCCAAAAATGCTGAGGAGCATTGCAATGGAGGTGGCTCCGAGTCACCATGGCGACTACAGTCCCCTCTGGATGTGAGAGGAGGGGCCAACTACCCAGTCAATAGGTCGCCAGCATATAGTGAAGGTGGCCCGATGCATAAAGCCTGCTCTGACACCACAGGCCGCTACATAAAATATGGCTCACCGTTGTCTGAGAGCAAGATTGGCAAGAAATCTAATGGGAAAGCTCATTGTGAATCAAAAAGTATTTCAAACATGGTGGATGTGGAGGCTTGTCTGGCTAACACACCTCCTCATCTCCTCATCCGATCTTTGTCTTCCTTATCACATCATTCAACTCAGCTCTCAACGCTGCCACGCCCTCCGGAACAAGAATCTGTAAGTGTATTATAGGTTTATGTTGCGATTTCATGTTCAGCAAAATGTTTCGTCATAATCAAGTTGTTGAACCTCGAACAATTTTTTGATGAATTAGTAAATTTTTCTGTAGCTTCAAGGTATTGGACTACTTGTACCTTGTATTGGTTTTAGCAAGATTGAGATAATGTTGCTTGTTTTATATGCCTTGTAAATGCTAATTGCATTACTCAGTGGGGTTTGATACTAAGGCACGCGTTTGTGGAAGAATGCCAACTGACGGCATAATTTAATATTCTTCGAAAGATGCGTTATGTAAGTAATAATGATACAGACAGAGATTGTTTAGGTTTCTCTAATTTTACCATCATATACTTTCTTGCAGGTAAAACTATCCGGTTTTGCCACATTGCAGGCTCTAGGAGTTTACAAAGATGCACAAACAACATGGTGTGTGTTATTCTTCATCAAGTATAAATTGAAGCAATTGAGTGTTGAGCATGATATTTCTAGTTCATTATTTATTCTCTCTTTGTTAACAATATCATTAGGCATTCTACCAAGCCCTTGATCTGCTTATGATCACCATCCATTTACATGATGCTTTGTTGTGAAGTACTGTTAGATGCACTGTACTTGACAAAACTACACCAGGTGTCAGTGACAATTGAAATGAGAGAAATAAGCCGTAGGACGTCATACAGTGCATTGCGCTGATCTGGTACAGTCATACAATTGACATGAGCAACCAAAAGCAAGTTGACATGGTGGATTCTGATGACACTGATAACTGTTGACATGTCAATAAAGTACCCCTCAGGGGGATACAACTATTGTATCTATGGGAATTAGCGCTCCCAGGAGGAAAATGTGAGGGCCCGAGCTAAGGGTTAGGTAGGGTTCATTTTTTGTTGAAATAAAATAGTTTTTTGTTCTGTTACGGACCATCTTTTTTCGGTTCACTGCTGTCCTGTTTTTCAGCTTCTACCACTTTCTACTTCAACTTTTTCTTGTTTCATGAACTTCTTTCTTGCTTACTGTTTCTGTGCACCTTGTGCATAGATTCCGCGTTCCCTCAACTCCATACTAAATGGTGCCTTCCTCCTTCCTCTCTTAGAACATCTTTGTCGTGGTTAAGGGAGGTCACAACTTTCGTATATAATAATAATAATAATGTCAATAAAGTACAGACTAATTCCCATGCAATATTTGGTTGGTGTGGACAAGTTCCAATTAATGAAGTCGTATGTGATGTGCTTACCCAGCAGGCGGGGAGCCAGACGTTACAGAAGGGGGTGCTGCAGCAGGCACGAGACCGCCTCTTCTCCCGCTGGAAGGAGCGCTACTTTGTCCTCACCAGGGACTACCTTGCGTGCTTCAGGAGAGGGTCCACTAAATACTCCGAGATGGGATCTTTTATATTTAAGGTGCGGTGTCTGGCCCGCCGCCCGACGAATGTGTTCCCTTTTGCTGCTGAATTACTCATGTACAGTCAAGTTAGGGTATCTTGTGTGTCTTAGAGCACATAATGTAAAAAATGTTTATTAGCAAGTGTACATGGAACTTGTGTAAATGAGTCTTTTTTAGCTCTATTTTTTAAAGAAGACCCATAATGATATAGAGATATGTTGTTTTGTACATGCTTCAATCAGAAATTATATGTTGGTATAGAGTTGGTACAAACATGGTCCTACTAATCACATGCGAGGGTGTGTGCCACTCAACTCCTCTCATTCTGTGAATGCCTGTTATAAAATGGTAGCAGTATGATAATATTTTAACACTGAAGAATGTATGGCAGGGGTTATCAAAATGTGCAAAATTATTATGGGTTCTTGATGTCAAGGAAGTATGAAAGCTATTTATTAATTCACCATTTTAAATTTAGGTCTCTTCACTTTGAACGCATGTTTTGCTCTCACCGTCGTGAGTCATGATACTTCAGACCAGTAAAGTTCTGGTCTCGTGCATGCAGGTGAACCTGGCGAACGTGGAGGGCGTGTGGTGGGAGGAGCGTCGTGGCGGCGCTGTGGTGGCCGTGCAGCTGCCCAGGGAGGGCCGCATGCTGCTCAGGGCGCGGGCTTATGAGGCCGAGCAGCTGCAGGTGAGTACTGGTGGTGGTGGCTGAGCTCTCGTGTAATCAGGGGGGAGTGTTGTGAGGTGAAGCAGCTGCAGGTGGGTACTGGTGGTGGTGGCTGAGCTCTCGTGTAATCAGGGCGGAGTGGTGGGAGGTGAAGCAGCTGCAGGTGAGTACTGGTGGTGGTGGCTGAGCTCTCGTATAATCAGGGGGGAGTGGTGTGAGGTGAAGCAGCTGCAGGTGGGTGCTGGTGGTGGTGGCTGAGCTCTCGTGTGATCATGGAGGCAATTTTTCTTTGCAAATCCTTAAATAGTGACAACTTGAGAAATACCAGAATGGGATTTAGAGTTTATAGTGAAAAAATGTGATTTGCTGTAATTGATAATTATTGGCTGAAGTGAATATATGTGGATTTGCGATGTTCGTAGGTATTGCTTGTTGTTGAGTTAGAAATTTTGAATCTCACGTAACACAAGAACGTTGCGCTCAGCATGGTGTCTGACTCAAGCTAGGCTGCTGTTACCAGCTCACTCTTGAGTGCATCCTCAGTTCAGGTGGAATGGCTGCTTGAATTCAAGGAGATGCCCCAAGTGCACAATTATGCTTATAACTTAGAAAAGTTTACATGCTCAGTGGGTGTCAGTGTTTAATATTTGTGAATTACCCTGGTGGGATAAGGGTCGTCCAGAGAGTAAGGGATGATTTAGCATAACTCGTTATTTTTTTATTGACGGCGCTATTTCGAAAAGTTGCAGAACATGCAGGCCAGACCGGCATAGCAACAAAGCTTGGTTAACATTCAAGTAGAGAAAGGGCGTTACTGGCACGCATGCAATCGTAGTGGGTGAAGGACCAACTCCTACAGTGATGTGCAATCGTTCTTTACTTTTAAGAATTAATGTCTTTGGGGTGAAATTGACGTCGATGTGCGCTGCTTGAATGCGGAGGAAGTTAAAGTAGTTATATTTTCACTTTCCCTCATGTGACTTGAAGAACGGTGAAGGAAGCAAGCAAAGCTTTTCTGGTTTTTCAGAAGGCATACAAGGCGAGGCAGACTTTTGCAGAATAATGTGACTTACAGAATACAACATTTAATCACTTTGATAAAAAATTTAAGAATATCAATTCATTCATGATAGGCTTTAAATTGACTTGATGAATGTAGTTGATAGTGTTTTATTGCACGTGTTTTGTATTTTGGATGTAATTTCTGGAAATTGTGACTTAACTCATTGTGAATGTGCAAATCGGGTAAATTTATACAACGGTTTTCCTTTCATTTTAGAGTTCAAAATGCAAACTTAGCTTAATTGTTTAATAATAAATAAATTCACTGCACAAAATGATGCTCCACTACATAATGATGAGAAAGTAAAAGTAGGTCAATTTTCAATTCACTCTCTGATAAGTCATTGGAAAACCATTTTAACTACATGAATTTATGATGCACTAGTGATGCGGAAATATCAGTACTTCATTTTCACCTACGCAAATTTATGCCGCACTCTAAACAATCGGTAATCCAGTTTTCACAGCGTAGACTGACACTTCACTCGTGACAAATTAGACGACGTGATGTGGGCAGATGTGTGAGCTAAAGGTTAAATAGGCCTTCCTTTGGTTGAAATAGAGTAGGTTTTTGTTTTTTTATGGACCATCTTTTTTCAGTTCTGTACGGACCTTCTTTTTCAACTCTTATCCCTTCAGGGGGATACAAATATTGTATCTATGGGAATTAGAGCTCCCAGGGGGACAATGTGAGGGCCCGAGCTGAAAGTTAGGTAGGCCTTCTTTTTGTTGAAATAAAATGTGTTTTGTTATATTAAGGACCATCTTTTTTTGGTTCACTGCTGTCCTGTTTTTTCAGCATCTACTACTTTCTTCTTCAACTTTGATCTTGTTTCATGAACTTCTTTCTTATCTTTCTGTTTCTATGCCCTTTCTGCATAGATTCCGCATTCCCTTAACTCCATACTAAATGGTGCCTTCTGCCTTCCTCTCTTTGGATCGCCTTTGTTGCGGATAGGGAGGCTTAAACTATCTACTAATCTAATCTTTCAACTCTTATCTATCTTCATAAACTTCTGCCTCAACTGACTGTTTCTATGTTCAGGGGTTCTTGTGTTGGTGCACACCTTGTTAAAGTCTGCGTTTCCTAAACTCCATGCTAAATGGTGTCTTCATCTTTTCTTTCTTTAAAACACGCTTTGTTGTGGGTTGAGAAACTTAAAATTACTTATCTAATCTTATAACATTAAGTAATCAAGTCTTCACTACCGTGACTAACGTTACACGTGTAGCGTTAGTCACGGTAGTGACTAGTAGGCCTTCTTTATTTTGAAAATAAATGTTTTTTCTTTTGCTACAGACCATTTGTTCGGTTCACTGCTGCCCTGTTTTTCAGCTCCTACTACTTCTTCAACTTTTATCATGTTTCATAGACTACTTTCTCCACTTACTGTTTCTGTGCACCTTGAACATAGATAACGCGTTCCCTGAACTCCATACTAAATGGTGTCTTTCTTCTTCCTCTCTTTGGAACGCCTTTGTTATCATTAAGGAGGCTTAAACCAACATACAATCTGATCTAATCCTCTTTTTGGAACACCTTTGTTGTGGTTTAAGAAACTTAAACTTACCTAATCTACTCTTTCAACAATAAGACTAATGCTACACTTGTAACAAATGAGATGTGTTGTGGGCAGGTGTGGTACAAGGCTCTGGTGGACGCTACGACGGCCTCCAGACTGCGGCGCACTGCCCTGCGACGAGGCACCTCCACCAGCACCCTCCACCTCCATTCCACCCTGTCCTCCACCCCGCCCCACCACGCCACTCTACCTCATTCCTCTCCATCAGGTAAGATGAGCCTTCTTACTACTCCTCCTCCTTGAGGAATGTACCTAACGATAGTCTTCTTCATTAACGGTTGATTTGGATATTTATGAGTTTAGTTAGTTGTTATTTCTTGTCGAAAATATTCTGATTAGATTGGAAAGTAGATATATTTACATACTTGAAAAGTGGAACCTGTGTTTGAGTTGTTTTTATGTAGCATGTGATTTATGTGCTAGAGTTATGAGCATTATTTAACGCGCTATTCCCTTGTGTCCTGTATGTGCCGTAGGAGACCTTTAAGTTGTGTTCTTATTGCCAATATTAATGAAGACTTTGATTGTAGGAAATGTACCAAAAATTTTGCATTGTATTGCGCCAGTGATAAATAAATTGAGACCTAAAGTGTTACCATTGCAATATTACAGTAGTAATCTCATATTGAAGATAAGTGAACAATAATTGGTTGAGTGTTTGAAAATACTTCAGCAGCTAACTTACACTACCGTTCATATGTCACCATTTGGGCTTGGAGAGTGAAAAAATCTACGATCGATAACGATATTGAGTTTATTTTTATATCATTTCAGTGTATACAGCAGCTTGAGTTGCGCTATTATTTAAATAACTCTATTTATATTAGAATAACAATGGTTTGCGGTTGTGAACTATATCAGTACCATATAATGATATTCTAGAAAATGCGCCATCAAGTCACGCTGCCGTTCAGATATTGTTCAGTATGCCAGCGTGAAATCAGAAAAGTGAGTTGGGATAACAATGCTATTTTCACACATCAGAAATTTGATAATGAAGAAAATTCCAAGGAAATTAATCATCTTTACTGACCAAACGTGTCAGAGTTCTGCTCCATCATCAGTTCAAAAAACAAATCATTATGTCTGAAATAAATGATCGAAGTACAATGAATTGTACAATGTGGATAATATTACCACATAATGATGGCTTCATTCTAGAATGTGCAAGCAGCAAGCAATAAAAATGACAATATAAGCATGCACAAGTAGCAGGCAATAACAATGACATATAGCATGCACCAGTAGCAGGCAATAACAATGACAATATAGCATGCACAAGCAGCAGCCAAGACAATGACAATATAAGCATGCACAAGTAGCAGGCAATAACAATGACAATATAAGCATTCACAAGTAGCAGGCAATAACAATGACAATATAGCATGCACAAGCAGCAGGCAATAACAATGACAATATAGCATGCACAAGTAGCAAGCAATAACAATGACAATATAGCATGCACAAGTAGCAGGCAATAATAATGACAATGTAGCATGCACAAGTAGCAGGCAATAACAGTGACAATATAGCATGCACAAGTAGCAGGCAATAATAATGACAATGTAGCATGCACAAGTAGCAGGCAATAACAATGACAATATGACGTGCACAAGCAGCCAGACAATAACAATGACAATATAACCTGCACAAACTGCAGGCAATAACAATGGCAATATAACCTACACAATCAGCAAGTATGGCAGGAGTTGGTAAGACAGCGGCGTGTGTGCAGGCACGAGCAGCAGCGGGGCTATGGAGGAGCGAGTACAGCCACCTAAACAGAAGCAGCAGCAGCCGGGGGCAGCCCCGAGCTCCCTGGACACCGACCCTCTCTCCACCCCGCCCTCCTCTCTCACCTCCCTGCACAAGCTCTCGTCCAACACCTCCTCAGGTGATGATGCGCCTAATGTCGGTTCTTCTTATTCATGAGGTAGTGGAGCTGTGAAGAGTCAATATTCTAATGTGTGACCTAGTGTAGCTGTGAAGCGTCAACATTCTTCTAATGTGTGACCTAGTGTAGCTGTGAAGCGTCAACATTCTTCTAATGTGTGCTATACTCAGAACTAGGAACATTAACCTGAAAGACGATCACTGGTGTGAAAGACCCTCAAAAATGGATGAGGAGGCTTTAGAGACCAAAATTGAAGAAAACGCAGTAATCACAACTAAAGAACTCTTACAACTACTGGACCTGCTCAAAACAATGTACATGACTGACTTTTTTTCATGAGGACACGCATCTGCTGTAGTGTTTGAGGTCCCTCCCTAACTCTGCAATGAGAACTGCTTAAGTAGGTATTCGATGTATAATATGCTTTTGACACGAAGGGGAGCTACTTCCTTTTCTGAAAGACTTCATACTGGAGATTAAAAATGGATTATTAACACGTAAAGCTTAAGAGATCCTGGATTTAGGGTAGTGATCCTCCAATACAAACAGCTGCCAAAAAAGGAAATCCGTGTCTAAAAGCTATGCTTTTTAGTTGGGGGAATTTCAAAGTCATTATTTACTCAGAGCTTCCTCCGTGGAACCAAATCATTAATTCTGGTTCTATCTACTGCTTTCAGCTGTCAATTTTGGATTACAAAATTAAACAATTGAGGCCTGATTGGGCGCATAGGAGGGAGGTATTGTTTCAACCAGACAATGCTCTGCCACATACGTTTTTTACTGTCCATGGAAGGCTGTGTTAGTTTGGTGCATCTCTTATCTCAGCTGCCATATTTTTCTTATACTATACTGCTCATTATTATTTCTCGGTAGGAGTCATTGTAAGTAACTTTTTTTGTGATTAAAGCGCAGTTGAAATGTATGTAGACAAGTTTTCTTTAAAAAGCAGCAAAATTGAAGCCGTTGGCATATTTTAGTAACAGGACAGGGAGTAAACTGTCATTTGCTAGTGCTGAAAATTGTTTTGTTCATTAGAGCTTTAAAACATTTTAATTCTTATCGCCTTATGCAAATTATAACTGCTTGGAACTTACCGGACAACCTGGTGTGTTATTTATTTTGTTCTTATTCATGTATTTATTATTATTATCTTTTTTTTTTTGAGGAATTAGTGGGAAAGTACTGGATTTTTTGTTAGCCGTAGCATTGCGGTGGTGACGATTTCTGTCTTTTACTGAATTTTCACGATTGAAGGATAGTTTGGATGGCTTACGGACATCCTTAACTTGCCCACGTGCGTTCTCCATTCGTTTTGTCTACCCATGATTATTTTCAGTGTGTTAATTGATATGCCTCCATTACGCGATGATCATCTCATCTCTGTTGTTGCTGATACTTTTTTTTAGCGTGATACTATCCCTGGAAATAAAAGAATAGATTGAAGAAATATATTGGCAGTAATTAAGTATAATTTGATTTGGCAAAGCAAGTCGTCAGCCAAAGGATATTAAGCATCAAATTTCAGTTTTAGGTCTCGTTTGTTAATGTAATGCTTCAAATTCATATGTTTGCAAGTTAATTTCGTAACCTGCTTACGTATAGAGTCAGTGCTGAGTGCGTCTCTTTAAGGTGTGCCGGTGTGTGCACACAACTCAGCGCTGAGTGCGTCTCTGTAAGGTGTGCCGGTGTGTGCACACAACTCAGCACCGAGTGCGTCACCATAAGGTGTGCCGGTGTGTGCGCAGGAGGGTCGGGCTGCGGGTCGTCAGTAGCGTCGTCTCCCGGGCTGGGGGGGTCGACAGGCCTCACACCGAGCGGCTGGTCGCCGCGGTCACGCTTCAGTCTGGTCGAGAGTCCCCGGCGGCTGCTGCCCTCGTCTGCCGCTCTCTGCCCGCCCAAGACCCGCCACTCCCTCTGCCTCGAGCCCTCGGATCTCCCCTCAGCCCGCCTGCCGCCCTCGCGCATCTCCAGCGCCACTCCCCTCACACCCACCTCCTCCAGGCTCGGTTTCCCCTCGGCCCGCAGGTTCACGCCTTCCCCTGCTGGTGAGTGGAGCTCTTTTGGGAATTTGTAAGGTGAGTGAAGCTCTTTTTTGGGGTTTGTGAAGAGAGTGAAGCTTTTTTGGGGATTTGTAAGATGAATGGAGCTCTTTTTTAGGGATTCGTAAGGTGCGTGAAGCTCTTTTTGGGGATTTATAAGGTGCGTGAAGTTCTTTTTGGGGATTTATAAGGAGTGTGAAGCTCTCCTTGTTGATTTGTAAGGTGCGTGAAGTTTTTTTTAGGGATTTATAAGGAGTGTGAAGCTCTCCTTGTTGATTTGTAAGGCGCGTGAAGCTCTTTTTGGGGATTCATAAGGTACGTGAAGCTCTTTTTATTGATTTGTAATGTGGATGACGCTCTCTAGAGGATTTGTAAGGTGCGTGACATTTGTTGGAAGATTTGTAAAACAAATTAAGTATGTTAGCACTTGTTCCTTAATGACTTTGATATTATAACTTTGTAGTGATGTATTGAGACGGTCTGTTCGTATTTCAGTGCTGTAATTATGTCAACAGTTTGTTCATATTTACGGTTCGCTTATTGGTTTTGTACTAAGAATGTGCTTTTTGAGATACAATAAACACTTGAATGTGTGTGCTCGCGCCATGTGATGCAGAAAAAAGGCTGTCTACTTTTGTTGTGTTGTAGATTTGCAATCCCACCTGCATTGTTGTTTGATTGTAGTAAAGTTCTCTCGCAGTTTCTGAGCAGTAAAGTTCTCTCGCAGTTTCTGAGCAGTAAAGTTCTCTCGCAGTTTCTGAGCAGTAAAGTTCTCTCGCAGTTTCTGAGCAGTAAAGTTCTCTCGCAGTTTCTGAGCAGTTTAGTTCTCTCGCAGTTTGTGAGCAGTAAAGTTCTCTCGCAGTTTCTGAGCAGTTAAGTTCTCTCGCAGTTTCTAATCAACTATAAGAAGATAACTTGCAATATTTGTGTCCAGGCCAGTCTCGGCGGTCGCTGTGCCTAGACTCGCTGTCGGCGTCGCGGACGTCGCTGCTGAGCCTGACGCCGCGCAACCCGCTGTTGGAGCTGCTCGAGAACAGCCCTCCGCCCTCGGCCGCGCTGGGCAGCGGCGGCGCTGAGCGGGACCCCGAGCCCGGCCCCCCGCCAGCTGCGCTCTCGCAGCCCAGAGCGCGCGCCAGCCTCACGCTCTTCAGAAACTCGCCTCTCTTCAACTAGCCCTGCGGTCCTGGCACTCTAGTGCTGCGGTCCTGGCACTCTAGTGCTGCGGTCCTGGCACTCTAGTGCTGCGGTCCTGGCACTCTAGAGCTGCGGTCCTGGCACTCGAGTGCTGCGGTCCAGCCTGTGTTGGAGGACTACTGCTGCAGTCCTAGAACACTAGCTCTGTGGTCCTACAACTAGCACTGCAGTCCTAGAACACTAGCTCTGCGGTCCTACAACTAGCACTGCGGTCCTAAAATTAGCACTGCAGTCCTAGAGCACTAGCTCTGCGGTTCTACAACTAGCACTGCTGTCCTAGAACACTAGCTCTGTGGTCCTACAACTAGCACTGCTGTCCTAGAACACTAGCTCTGCGGTCCTACAACTAGCACTGCTGTCCTAGAACACTAGCTCTGCGGTCCTACAACTAGCACTGCTGTCCTAGAACACTAGCTCTGCAGTCCTACAACTAGCGCTGCAGTCCTAGAACACTACCTCTGCGGTCCTACAACTAGCGCTGCAGTCCTAGAACACTAGCACTGCAGTCCTAGAACGCTACCTCTGCGGTCCTACAACTAGCGCTGCAGTCCTAGAACACTAGCGCTGCAGTCCTAGAACACTAGCGCTGCAGTCCTAGAACACTAGCTCTGCGGTCCTAGAACACTAGCTCTGCAGTCCTAGAACACTAGCTCTGCAGTCCTAGAACACTAGCTCTGCGGTCCTACAACCAGCGCTGCAGTCCTAGAACACTAGCTCTGCTGTCCTAGAACACTAGCTCTGCTGTCCTACAACTAGCGCTGCAGTCCTAGAACACTAGCTCTGCGGTCCTACAACTAGTGCTGCTGTCCTAGAACACTAGCTCTGCGGTCCTACAACTAGCGCTGCAGTCCTAGAACACTAGCGCTGCAGTCCTAGAACACTAGCGCTGCAGTCCTAGAACGCTAGCGCTGCAGTCCTAGAACGCTAGCGCTGCAGTCCTAGAATGCTACCTCTGCGGTCCTACAACTAGCGCTGCAGTCCTAGAACACTAGCTCTGCGGTCCTACAACTAGCGCTGCAGTCCTAGAACACTAGCTCTGCGGTCCTACAACCAGCGCTGCAGTCCTAGAACACTAGCTCTGCGGTCCTACAACCAGCACTGCAGTTCTAGAACAAGCACTGCAATCCTGCCCGTGTTAGAGGACTAGCACTCTGCTGCACCTAGGCTAAGTTTCAATCCTTTTTACACGTGACATCTCTTATTCAAACGAACTTGTCCAGAATTGTGCTCTCTGTTTTAAATAAATTAACATGCAGTATATGTTTGCTCTATTATAAAAAATGGCTTTCGATATTGAATGTTTCCTCTTAGTGAACACGAAAATGTTCTGTTTTCCTTGAATATTGTTTTAAACGATTCATATAACTCTATGTGGTATCCAGGTGCTTGTTCAGTGTCAAATTGTTTCCTTATTAAGGGTGGTGGAATATTTGGAAAGATGAACTTCGGGAAGTTTTCCTTTCACAACGATGAAGCTACTTGGATGTTTGAATCACGTTGTCTTATTGAAGTGTGACTTCGAAACGAATATATCAGTGCAGTGAGGAGATTGATTCTCCAGTGTCTTGGTCCAGTGTTGTGATTTACATTCTTCAGGTAATTTACATTTACATTCACCGACACTCTCTTTATGTGGTGCAGTAGCTGCGTGACCCGTGGGTGCAGTAGCGATGGCTACCTCGTTCAATTTATTCTGGTATTCCGTTGAAAGAAACTACACACTTTGGAGCAAGCGTTGCATGAGCTCGGGTAGGGGGAAAAATCCTAAATTGAAGGGTCTGTTTGCTGGCAGCTCGATGTTGCTGCCAAGTTAAGGAAGATTTTGCAGCACCTGTTGCTACTTCATCTTATGGCATGAAAATATTTGGAATGTCAGTATTGTCATACGTGAATTCCAAAATTTGGTTACATTAGGCATTTATAGGCTAGGTGAACGCAGGGGAGTCATTTTCCCTAAGTTGTGGTGCCCTCATGATGAAGCGAACTGCGTGACTTCTGACAACACTCGTACGTACTAACGCTTACTCTATATGTGCCCTAACAGTTTTTACGTTGGAATGAGTAAACGCGTATTATTGCCATTGCTTGTACTCGTATTTTATTAATTTAACATTCCTCATTATTGTATAACATTCCTTGTTATTTTACATATAGTTGCGGTGCACTGTGTACTGAATGTTGCTATGTTGTCGTGTAAAGCTGTACCTCTTTTGATCTGAAAGCTGTAGCCTTTTAGTTATTTATGTATTTAAAATGAAGTACTTGAAATGATGTTGTGTGGAATATGCAACAATTAGTATTGTTAGGGTTATCTTCCATTGTTCGTATTTTAGCGCTTGAAAAATCAGCTGCTACTTACATCTTGGATTAATTTGAAGCAAAGTTAATGGGTAATTCTGTACTTAAGTAAATGGCAGTATGAGCTGCTCGTTGGGTGCGTCAAGCGTCTCCAATCTAAATAGATACCCGAGTGCCGGCATCAGAAGTTATCTGGTTGTGACACAAATTCTGCTCTTTTCTATTCAACATTTAAAGTATGTAGCTTGAACACGTATTTCGGCGAACTCCAGCTCCGTCAATCATTTTGCATCATTCCAGCAGTTATTCAAGTCCTTTTCCTCCAAGTTGAAATAATTTTGGCTCAAAGACGACCTAGGGTATGAAATGCATCGCTTTACCCATGACGGGTGATTTTCTAGAGCTTGGACTCCTCAAGGGGTGGACTGAAGGGGAGGGTCTTCCAGCTCATTTTGTGGATTGAGCGTTTTTCGGGAGCAAGTAGGTTGCTTGAGCTGCCCTCAGGGGTTCATACTGTGTCTGTATTCGTCTGTGTACTTCACTCAGGACCAGTGCTCTTCGGTGGTAACCTCATTTCCCCACCGCAGATTGGGCAACATATGGTGCGAGAGAGAGAGAGAGAGAGTGAGGTTGGCCTTTATTCTTCGATTCTTATCTCTCGTGAGGTTGTTGGCCGACGTGCCGTCCAACTCACATCTTTCACGAGTGTCTTCAACGTATATTTCTTTTGCACACTTCACCTTTTCGTCTCATCGAGGTGCTTACGCCTTCATTTGCGAGCGCAGCATGCTGTGCCGACTGGGACACCAGAATTGTGTGTTCTTGTGGTGCCACTTCAGCTAAAACTTCACCGTGTTTTTCTTTGATAATTGCTTCAATGAGCGGAAATGGAGGTTAACTCTTTGATAAATTGTGATGAAAATTTTAGGGCTCGGGAAAGATGAAAGTTAGGTGGGACAGTCAGTGTTGGAAGAGTTAAGTACAACAATTAAAAGCCTCCTGGCAAATGCCGTCGGATAACTTTTGTTGCATGTGATGCGCATTGTCTTGAAGAAGAGCAGTCTTCTTTACGATCAATTGAAACTGAATATTTTATGGCTGAAGCTCAGGTTTTCTTAGCAACTTAGGGAAAAATTAAGTTGCAAGGTCCCGGCTTATATGCCAGTAGTATTCGTGAAATCTCGCATTCCACAGACACTTGACAAAATCTTCTCATGATGGAATCAACCATCGAACGATCAAATGTAATGATTCAACTTGATGAGTAGTTATAACTACTTCAGTTTCTATCCAATTTGTACACATCAACTTTTTATCGTAAACATTTACTGGAAATGAGCTGAGGCGAGCTATCAGTCACGATCTCGGGTTTGAGGCTGTATGCCAAAGGCTCGATACTGCTTTAGGCTGCGTTTACATTGACACTCTTTTTAACACTCTGAGTGTCACTTCGACGGGCACATACACTGTTGCCGGGCTAGCAGGCGAGCAACGTGAGACTCACTTGGGCGTTCTCCCTTGTCATTCTTTGCAGCAGTCTGCCCGTCATTCACTATATCTTCAGTCGCTGTCTTGATGTGGTGGAGAGAGGTTCTATGCGCCGTAGCCTGCAGCATGTCATCAGAATACATTTGGACACGCCCAGGTATTGGGAGACTGATAGAGCTCTACCGCAACCATTATTGTTTGTGGCGAACCTCCAGTAATACATATAAAAACCAAAACATTAAAAAAAAGAGCTTCCTGACGACGAGAAGTGTGCGGAGCGTAGCACCTTCCAGCATCACGTTTGAAAGGCAACTGAGCACGCCTGCAGAGCCCTGCACTGCGTTCTTCTAGTGTAAACACTCGCCACTCTTTCGCAACGTGCACTTCCCCGCCACCCAAGGATGTGAGCTTCTAATACGAGTGTTAATGTAAACGCAGCTTCACCCGACAGGCGAGGCTGTATCCTTAGCGCCTGTCGTTCAGAAAAGCACAGCTAATGACATTGTTCAAGTGTTCATTGCAGTACATCTTGAAAGATCTCGTGGAATGGATGCCGTTCATGCTACAGGAGTAGGATTTTCAGGTAATTTACATTCTTGTAGCTGTGCACCTGCTAGCGTAAGGTCTTGCAAGTCTACTTGCCGACGCTGCCAGTTACACCAACACGAAACGTGTATTGTTTGAAAATCAGGCCCCTGATTTTTACTCGATTCATGTTTTTCAAGGCATCCTTTACTCTTGTTACTTTGCTACTGACATACAGGCATTCAGTGAATGTATTGGGCTAACTTGTCTCAGGTGACAGCAGTACGCAATACTTGAGTTGTGAACGATCTTAGAAACGTTCTAATGCTTCTTGTGAATATATTTTATTAATACTTACGACGTCAATTTATTTATTGTAGCTTCATGTATTTTTGTTACTAATGAAATTTAAGAGTATTTTCTATGTTGTTTTGAATATATCGTAGGGTTAGCAAAAGAGGAGCCACTGTTCCCTATTCGTGCACTTTGTGTGAAGTTGCTACCTGTGCCAACTGTTGCGGTCATCCGAAGTGGGTTTCGCAGTATGCACTTCGTGGCAAATGTGTTGCAAAGTTTGCGCTCAGATGACAAATGTGTTGCTTTGTTTAGTTGTGTGGCGTTTTTTCTTTCTGTTAATTTTAAAATTTTTAATTTTTTTTATGTTTATTGCAGTAGTGTAGAGCGACCATTTGGAATTTTGCACTGCCAGGGTAGATAACCTCATTCTTTAGTGAAATTTAGTTAGAAAACTTAGTTACTTACAAAATGTAGGTAAACAACTTCGTTGCTTAAAAAAGTTTAGGTAGATAAATTAGTTGTTTACTAAAGTTTGAGTGAATAACTTTGTCCCTGGAGGAAATTTGATTTTGGCTTGAAGTGAAGTAGAGTAAATTTAAAGTTCCATAATTTCTCTCGCATGTTCCCGCCTTCGTTTGGTAGTTCGCGTGACGAGCTAGACTCGCTTGTGAGATAGCAGTTCAAATAGAAATTGATCGCAAAAGTTGGCAGTGTTTCGCCTGAAGCTATTGAGTTCATTTCATGCTGTAAAGCTACTGCATTTTATTAGATTTTACGCTAGGGAGTTTCGCACTGGCTTCTCTGATACGCCTTTCTTGTGTGCTTTCAGATTTGTCTCCGGCCATGGATCTCATTTTGGTTGAGCGTTTACGCGGGTCTAGTGTGCGCTGGTCTGTTTTTTTTTACTGATAAATCTCATTTAGTATCTCGTTGCGTTTGTCACTTGCCCTCTCAGATTTTAATTTATTAACCATGAATCTCATTTTTGTTTTCCTTTTGCATTTTTTTACGATTCTTATGCTGGGTTGTTAATTTAAATTTTGCGCCATTCTTACTAGGTACCAGAACTAAAGGGTTAATTTGTGAATTTCAACGGTAACGAAAAACGACGCTTGAATCAGATCTTGCTGGGGAGGACCGAGGTTAAAATCCATCTGTGCTGCGGAGTAGAGGTTTGAATCAGTCTTAGTTACAGAGTGATGCAGTTTGAATCAGACCTTGCTGCAGAGTAACGCGACTTTAAATAAATGAATATCAGGTACGCGCTACTTGCTAGTACAAGTCATGGGTCCAAGACGGGCCGAATTACTTGATTGTTTGTTGAGGCAAAAATGTCTTCGCGTTGAGAGATCATGTCAACATTTCCGGTCAACGATGCATGTTTTCAATGAGTGTAAAAATGTTTTTTTTAGGTCGTCTTGCTAATAGTTTATATGCCGCTTATCGATCCAAAAGTTATTTTAACACTTGTCAGAATGCCCCAATGCGCTTTTGGACTGGAGGTTAAGTTAGAAGGAAGGGATTTCTTCTTGCGTTGGTTCAATGGTCTGAGCATGGCTATGTTGTCTCGGTGCACTGGTGACATTGTCTGCCTGGTGAGAGACCAGCTTTCCCGCTAGCAAGCCACATTTGTAACGATCAAAATGATGAAGTCGGGGCCTATATGTGAGAATTGACTCCACTTCCGAACCGTTTCAAGTCGACTGTGAGCTAATGACCCCTCAAGCTGCAGAGCTTATGTACGTGAGGTGCCGCAGTGTCGTGTAAAATTTCGGCAATGTGCGGCTAAAAAGAATTCCGTAATCATTTAATATTCAATACCACTGCCTCTTGTTCACATCATCTGTCAGTGATGTTGGCAAGACGAAAGGTCCAAATTTCTCGAATGTGTTTACGAGTCGGATGCTTCCAAGGCTCGAAGTTAAGTAACCTTTTACCTTCTAATTTCCACTAGAATCTGTAAGGTGAGACGCTCTCATTAACAAGGGAAACAATATTGTTGTAGTTTTTAGGTCGTATTGAATATGTTTAATGTTGTTATTAGTACCACTGTACTGTATGTGTGTGTGTGTGACGAACAGAACAATCCTTACATTGTAAAAGCATCCGTTCCAGATAGCATTTAGAGCAGCGCGTCTGAACTGCGCCGTGGGCCTTCCAGACCTGCTTCACTTGGGGGCTGAAGTAGTGCGAATTAATTTCCAGCTAAATAAAAATGTAGCTCCAAGCGGTCTAAATTAAATTAACTGCTGAAATTGTCCCGTTTATCGACTAGGTTTAATGGGAAATCAAGATGTGCGCATGAAGTCTGATTTTATTTTGGTTAGCCCAGTTCTCCTTAACGTTTATCGAAGACTCGTAGCAACAGCAAACTGTTCGTGTTTGGAGGCTTCGAATTCTATTCTGTGTTTGAAGTAAGTAAAAATTAGAATTTCGTGAAACCATTTTGCGCCGAGATATATTGGGACTCATTCGCCTCTGATCATTAATTTAGAACCATAAAGTTTGGTTCATTTTAAAACACCACTGGGAGGCCCTGGCGTCGGTTTAGAGCGGCTGGTTTAGCAGGTAAGTAACAGAGCCGTGAAATCAACAGCTCGTTGTTGTTAAGGGAAACTAGTGTAGCGAGTCTGTGTTGGGTTGATGTCAGGTCTGGGACTGCCGTCTGGTTTCTGGGTTTTATTGTTGACTTGTAGCTCTGGATCGTAAAGATAAGAATTTTACTCTTTTTTTGAACAGATTATACGGTGTCCAAGTGTTATTACTTCAGAACAAGTCAACAGTTCTTGTCTGGTCGTGTTTCCCTCCCATTATTGAACAATGCAGTGAAAGCAAGAGATTTAGTTCGTTTTCCTTAGGAGTGTCAAGTTGAACGTTTGCGTTACATTGATGTTTACAGATAAACTATCGTAGCCCACTTACACCATTTCGACGTACTATTCCAGTTTAGTGGCTGTTTGGATGAAAATTTGATTTTTGAGGTCAATTGCTGGAGGAGGTCAGTTTCTCTTGCTCTTTGGGCGCGCTTCATAAATGTACTCTCAACGCTATCGATCGTTCTCTCTGCCATGCTTTGGTGTGATCAGATGGGGACGATGCAGTTTTGTGCGGCCGTGCCGTCCTTATGGAAGAGAGCAATTTTAACTGCTTTACAAGCCACGCTTCTCTCGCGTGGTGTTCTATTGCTCCAGATGACCTCCAGCAGTCCTGATACATGGAATGAAAAGATGTGAAGAAATTGCTGAACTAATTTTTTCCTTTAAATTGCAAGAACACCTCCATTAACAAAACTTTTAAAATTTTCATCGTAGTAGCTCAATGTGTTCCCCCATTTTGAATCAGCTTGAATCGTTTTGAATCAGTTCCTCTATCAGCTTCCGTCAAATTTTCGGTAACTTGAAGCACGTTGATTTGCTGTACCTTTCCACTGAATATGGTGAACTAATTTTCGCAAGCAAGTTTCGTAGCTAAGTACATTGACCTTACTTTGCTAGTGTGAGACTCAACTAAACGACTGCTCTGCTGATGTGTGTATGTGCAGTGAAGCCTTGTTACAATGACCAATGACAAATACATTCACATAGGTGTGAATATCAAAATCTTCATGAGCCTCCCTCTGGGTTGTGCTGTTTGAGTTCATTTCTTTGATGCCTGAATCATCCGCAATAAGGCGTGTTACCGACGTTTTTGAAGTGTATATGCCTGGAATGAATATTTTATCCGCATGGTCTATTGTTAATTTAATGTTAGAGAACTGCCTGTTCTCTGTCAACGATGGAGCACTGGTACTGGTCAATGAAAAAATTCTCTCTGGAAGGGCTCGTTGTACCCAGGATTCACTACACATCACTCAATTTCGTGGCGGAAAGCGTCACGTTAGCGTGGTAAGCGTAAGCAATACATTCCTACTTCTCTAGCGCTATTATTACTGTAATATCAATTGGCTCTGTGCTTGTACAAATTAACTTTTCGAGTGCGTAGCTCTATGCGCTTCGTGCGCTCTGCAATTATTATTAGAATATACCTAAATTTGTGTATCGGTAAATATTACTAAAAAAATACTATAGTTAACGCTTGTATTCGAAATAAGACTGGCTCACGCGTTTCTCAACCTTGTTCTATAGAAGTTCTATGCTTATAGGCTTTCTTTGTATCATCACTAACTGTTACTTGTATTTTTCAATTCGTTGAATTCTGTACTTTTTGCCCTGAGTCTCCGGCGACGGCTAAATGGTCTGGCTTAGAGCCAGAACTTCTGATAACTTAGCTGATCCAGTGAGTGTGGGTTACTGCTCCCATGCCAGATGGGTAGTTGATAAGATGTTGGTACCGTCAACCAGCAAACTTATCTTCTGAACTGCGTTTAACGCAAAATTTATGGCTCTTCTGAGGCGTTGCAACGCACTTTTTTGCACTGCATCTTTTTGAGACCAGTTAACTGGTCTCGCTTGAGGGCGTGCCATTGTGATGTTTCTATATTTTGTGAAAAATTAGTGTTGGGTTCCTTCTGGGCAATAAAATTGCTGTTCTAAGTATTGAAGGGTAAATTCACACTCCTTGTGAGTAGGGAAGGTCATTACCGTGTTTTCTCGAAGCGGTGTCGAGTTGTAACGTCCCTTCACCTCGTATTCTTCCTCCCTTCATGTATGTCACTAGGCGATTTGCATAACTTGAACCGTTGTTTTTGAACCGGCTGCGTCCTTGTTATTATTTCAGCATAATAATTCAGGTCGACTTGCTGACGATGTTTACTTTCGTTAGCATATTTTAGGGTGTTGTGGTAGATTCGTTACGCTAGTCCTAGCTACGCTCCGCAAAATCAGCAACTCATGTGGAGTATGTTGCGGGTTCTGTTGTAGATGTGTGATAGACTCGCTCCTCCAGAGTGTGATTGGTGCATCTCCTGTTCTACGAGTATTTATCTTGGTTTTTAGTCTCTTGAGATGCTGGTGCTTTTGCCGACAGTTGCGGTCTGTGCCAACAGGGACGACTTGGTGTTAAGTAATTAAGGCTATGTTGAGCTTCCATGCCAAGATCGTAATGCTTATTGTCGTTAAATACCGACAAAGAAAATAATACGACCAAATTACTTGATGATTTGGATTACAAAGGAAAATGCGCTTCTGTTAGTAGCCTAAAAGGCAAGTAGTATTGCTCGTGCTGTTTCTGTGCTGTGCGAAGCCTTCCATTTTCCTGTCCCGGTTCAGTGCAGCTGCCATGCATAAAAGGTCCTTCAAAATGCGGTTTCATGTCTCTTTCTCTCTATTCAACTATTGTTTCGATGGGAATTAGTGTTCTCAGGGAGAAAGTGTGAGGTCCCGACCTATTTATGTAGGCCTTCTTTTTGTCGAAATAAAATAGGATTTTGTTTTATAAAGCACCATCTTCTCCCACTGCACTACTGTCCAATTTTTCAGGATCTCTAACTTTTCTCTTCAACTTTTAATTTGTTTCATAAAATTTCTTCCTAATTTGTTGTTTCTCTGCAGAGGGCGTAGAGACACCTTGTGCATAGATTCCCCGTTCCCTCAACTCCTCAGTAAGTGGGGCCTTTCTTTCCTTTTTTTTTTTTTTGAAACACCTTTGTTGTGTTTAGGGTGGTTGAAACTAATTTATAATCAGTTTTTGTGAGGCGTGAAGGCTGTTCGATCATTTTTATGCTTCTTTTGAATTGTTCAATTGCTTCTGAGTTCATCGTTTTAAAATTGATTTTGTTCCTTTCTCCTTTTTCTCACTTTTGTCCAGTATTTTGTATCACAGTAACTATCTTTTGTCAAAAATAATGCTCATAAACTACGTAAAGGGAGCATTTCTCGAGAGTACTTTCTTTATGCGCTAAACCAGGTTGGGCAAATGGAAGGAGCGTATATTTTTTAGCTGTAAATCGTGTTTGGAAGGTCCAAAAAATGTTATATCAGTCGTGTTAAGCTGTAACAGTGTCGTAAGCGAAGAAATCAATAACTAATTTAACTTCTCTTCAACTTCTAATTAGAGATAACTTTACTCTCGTCTATGAATTGATTGTTTAAGTAAGACCGTACTGCTTAAGACATCTTGTCATTGGTGCGCGCATCAGAGTTTTCATCTGGAAATTGGTTCGAGTTCGATTTGCATTCAATGGGACGCCACTTCCATCTAAGAGCTAAGGAGTGAAGGGAGAAATTATCTGGTCAACCGATCTTTTTTACTGTCGGTTTATAGGTTCTTGAACTATTGATTAAAGCATGTTTTTTTTCTAGTGGGTGCTGGTGATATTTTCATCTCGTTCTGAATTTTAGAGTTTTAACTACGCTTGCGTCATTCTGATGGTCACCTGGAGGCTTCTCGTGCTTATTAACGATCTTGTGAGCTCGGAGCCATGTCGGCTGCCTCCAACTTTTGCGCTGGTGCCTGGAATTGCCGTGGTTGTCCGTCTGGGCGAGTCTTGAATTGTAGCCCCCCAGATTTTTGATGAGTATGCTTGAACTGACTTACCATAAAGGTATATCTGAGCTGCTTATTTCAATATGAACTACTGGGAGGCCTTGAGTAGAGACTACGCATGAGATCCTCTGTTTTCAAGGATGAGATGTTAGATTTTTGTTGCTCCAGCTGCATTTCGTACTTTAGGCGGCCCGCCAACTGATGCGATTCGATGCGATGCGATTCGCCTCAATCGGCAGTGAGTTAGGTAACACAATGCTATTCCTACGGTGCTACAAATGAACCGTGCGATTTCGTAAGGTGTCGCACCAATAGAATCGTATCAGTGGGCGGGCGGGCTAAGTTAGAGTGAGAAACCCAATTTCTTGGTCTCTCATCTCAGAACGCATCATACTGAAACCATCTATGGAAAGCCACCGTTTGTTGGCTCGATCTTTTATTCAACACTTATCTCCCCCCTCGTACTTAACACTTCTTCTATTGATGTTGTTGGGGTGTCAGCAGGGAACTTTGAGAGTTGCTTCCCAGCTCGTGTTGGAATATTTCCTCATTAAAGAACTTTGATATTGATGATAGGAAGGAAGTTCAGGTGGTTTTAGTCTGTTTTGGCTTGTGCGCTCACTGCTGTAATGTGCGAAACGATACTTTCATATTATAACGTATAATAAATAAAATAAGAATCTCTAACCCCCAGACGAGTCTTCACCTCAACTTGACGTCACCAAAAGTTTGGTTTTTTCGGTCACTACTTACTGCAACAAGTATTAATAGAACTGTAATTTTCATGTAATGTTGATCTCCGCACGGCACGCATCTTCATTTGTGTTTGTTGGAAGTTATGACCACTTGGTACACGTCGTGAGAGAAGAAATTCATGCTTTTCTCAGTGACTCATGATGTGCCGCTATTCTGTTGTGATTTCACGAATAAGATTAGATCTTTTAGGTTTGAATTTCAGTGTTTCTAACGTTACTTAAGAACTCAAATTGTTTGGAATTCTATTCAGACGAATTTTCAAACGTAGGTCACGTTTTTTGTTCATTTTTCAATTGAAGAGTGAAATCCAAACACATTCGTGTAATAGTCAAATAGTGATCTGAATTACGGTAAAAAAAAATTTGGAATGCATACATTTGATCCATCGAGAGGCTATTTCTCAGAACCTGAGGCCAGATTTTCAGAACATTTTCATGGTCGTTGCTGTACTCTTGACGGTGCACGTTCTTCTTAGTCTACTGTGGCGAGCCACTTTCTACGGCACATAGCGCAGCCAAATCAACAGGAAGAACTTACACTGCCAGCTCTACCGCTACGACCACGTGAATTGTTAGAAAATCCGGTTTAGTTTCAATCTGGTCGAATCAGCTGAAGCGGGCTGTACCTACCATGATGCAGCGCGTTATTTCACAAACAAACTTTTCCACATGTTTTCTTTTGGTCCGTCTTTCAGAATGATAATAACGACTAGATCTAATGCTCCGTTGACGTTTCATTTTCACCCGTGAGTTACTTCAAGTTCATCGCTCTAGGGCTGGATATCTGAACATTTTACGTTACCGTAGCAGTGAAGTCAGAAGTGAATGTTGCATTCATCGACTTCGCTACTCTTGTGCTGTTTTTTAGGTCAAAATTCCCAAGTTTGAGCCTTTCAAATGAAATTTCAGCACATGTCTAGCCAGACGTGTGTTCAAAATCATTTGTAATAAACCTGAACTTGTGAATTTTAGCTATAAAAAAAGCAGTCATTCATTTATGGCAATCATATATTGGGTAACGAAGTCGATGGAGAAAATTTCACCGCCTACTGCACTGCTAAGGGGACGCCAAATGTTGGACAATCCGCCCTCCTGACACGCGTCGGTTGCTGAGTGTCTCTGGCTGGCGCTTCGTGGAGTCGCCAGAGCTGCCGTAGATGATAAGCTTATGTAATTCCTACTGTCTTGATCGGTGTCCCACTGTGTATTTATTTCTGATGACCAGTTATTGCTGTCTAATTTTAGTATTTATTTGTATATAAAGCTGTGAAGATTCAGTCGTTGAAATACAGTTTAACTAACACTCTTAACTCATAGTTTTACGTTTCCTTGTGTTCTTTGTATAATCGTACGTTCTCTTCTAACGCTCACTGCGTTCTTAGATGCGCGAGTTAGTTTTACAGTGGTACCTTGATATACGAGTGCCCTAACATACGAGATTATTAAAATTCGAGTCATTTTTTAGAGACGAGCCGGGTAATTTTTGGTTTTGAAAATACGAGATACATTTGATATGAGAACAACCGGGTCAACTGATTGCGTATGATCAAGTTTCTCAGGCCTCTGTCAGTGTGCTTGGTTGCCTTGCTGTGGAAGCATATGTGTACTCACGTTTTGCGCTTTTCGTGCATTTCCCCTCAGGGGGATACAACTATTGTATATATGGGAATTAGCGCTCCCAGGGGGACTATGTGAGGGCCCGAGCTAAGGGTAGGTAGGCTTCCATTTTGTTGAAATAACATAGGTTTTTGTTCTGTTACGGACCATCTTTTTTCGGTTCACTGCTGTCCTGTTTTTTCAACACCAACTACTTTTTTCTTGAACTTTGATCTTGTTTCATAAACTTCTTTCTCATCTTACTGTTTCTATGCCCTTTCTGCGTAGATTCCACGTTCCCTAAACTCCATACTAAATGGTGCCTTCCTTTTTCCTCTCTTTGGATCGCCTTTGTAGCGGATAGGGAGGCTTAAACTAACTAATAATCCTATTTTCGTGCATTTAAAGGACTTTCTCACTTTTCATTTTATAACCACGAGTCTAAAGAAAGTGAGGGGTGAGGGGAAAGGAAAGGCCAGTGCTCAGAAGATGATGCGTGCTGCTGCGAAGGTTTGAGCGCCATGATATTAAGAGTTTCTATAAACAAAATCTAACGACAGAACGCCGATGAGCCACGTAAAAGGGAATAAGGCTCACTGTGACCTGTGCCACAGGCCCTTGTCGCGGGGAGGGGGCTTGCGTGCCTCTATGATGCCCAGGGCTGTGCTGCCCAGGTGCAACC
>JACJUY010006101.1:14996-41696 GCA_014220935.1 Platorchestia sp. MABIK | reverse complement strand
AGAACATTGTTTGAAGAAAGACCATATTTTTAAAAATACAAATTTTAAAATTTTGGATTCAACATCATATATATCCGATCTCCGCATTTTAGAGTCGATATACATTTTAAAAAACCGTCCGTCAATAAACGAATGTGATACGGCGGTGAAACTTTCCATTGTTTGTTAACATTTTGTATAGTTTTGTTTTATCATGTCTTTTTAATCTTATTATCTTACACCCGGTTTATTCAGAAGATTTTTAGTTACAATGTTTTAATACTTCAATTTATTGTATTTCAGAACACTGAAGATGGCTTTTTTGTAATCCGAAACTTTTGTTTTTTATCATGATATTCTTAGCTACGTTGGTTTTCCTTTTTATCCTGAAAGTGAGATTTCCCAGAAATCAATCTATTTCATTTATCTAGGTGGTTGTGGTACATCTAGGTGGTCGTGGTACATCTAGGTGGTTGTGGTACATCTAGGTGTTTATGGTACATCTAGGTGGTCATGGGACATCTAGGTGGTCATGGTACATTCAAGTGGTCGGGGTACATCTAGGTGGTCGGGGTACATCTAGGTTGTCGTAGTACATCTAGGTGGTTGTGGTACATCTAGGTGGTTGTGGTACATCTAGGTGGTCGTGATACATCTAGGTGGTGGCGATATATCTAGGTGGTGGTGGTACACCTAGGTGCTAGTGGCACACCTAGGGGGTGGTGGTACGTCCAGGTGGTGGTGGTGGTACATCTGAGTGGTAGTGATACATCTAAGTGGTCGTGGTACATCTAGGGGGTCATAATATATCCAAGAATTACATACTTGTAATACGAGTAGTAATTGTAGTACGAGATGAAATTACATTACTAATGGTACTTCACCAATAAATG
The DNA here is from genome assembly GCA_014220935.1 of Platorchestia sp. MABIK. Lineage (NCBI taxonomy): Eukaryota > Metazoa > Arthropoda > Malacostraca > Amphipoda > Talitridae > Platorchestia > Platorchestia sp. MABIK. The sequence continues at coordinate 40,824 of JACJUY010006101.1, read as the reverse complement.
TTAACTAAACTCTCATTCCTCAGGTATGTTCAAGTTGTTAGGTACTACAGGTGATGATCATTCAACCGTCAGATGATATTCATGATGAATGTTTTGCAGTCAGATGCGAGTGGTGATAACTGTGTCATCAGTTAAGTAAAATTGGTTATAAATGCGTCAGCAGTCAGGAAACACGGTAGATCACATTCCAGCATTGATGATAAACCAATGGCAACATCCATCATTGGTGGCAATGACAATAAACATCATTGAAGATGGCAATATCCATCATTGGTGGAAATGACAATAAACATCATTGAAGATGGCAATATCCATCATTGGTGGAAATGACAATATCCATCATTGAAGATGTCAGTATCCATCATTGGTGGTAATGACAATATCAATCATTGAAGATGGCAATATCCATCATTGGTGGCAATGACAATAACCATCATTGAAGATGGCAATATCCATCATTGGTGGTAATGACAATATCCATCATTGAAGATGACAATATCCATCATTGGTGGTAATGACAATATCCATCATTGGTGGTAATGACAATATCCATCATTGGTTGTAATGACAATATCTATCATTGAAGATGACATTATCCATCATTGATGATAATGAAAATACCTATCATTGATATAACAATGGCAATATCCATCACTGAAAATAATGAAAATATCCTCCAATGACAATAATGGAAATATATACCGTTGATGATAATGACAATATCCATCATTGGCAATAATGATAATTTCCATTATTTGTGATAACAACATCCTTTACAGATGATAATGGCAATGTTCATGATGGTATTAATGACCATATTTATCAATACAAAATGGCCTTGAATTTCAACCTACTACATCACCAACTAGCACAGTACCATTGCCTGATGTAATTGTGTTGAACATTGGTACTTGCATATTTTAGAACATTTGTACCAGTTCCGAGATAAGTACCTTTTCGGTACAAGGGTTACTACTTTGTGTTTAGGCACCTGTTTTAGAACATGGGTACCTATTTTGAGAATAGGCACATGTTTTGAAATATTGCTACTTATTTTGCGTGTAGGTATCTCCTTACTTTAGTATATAGATACCTATCTTGAGCATAGGTACCTACCTGTTTTAGAACATGGGTCTCTATTTTAAGTATAGGTACCTGGTTTAGAACATGGGTGCCTATTTCGAGCATATGTACCTGTTTCAGAATATGGGTTTCGATTTTCAGCGTAGGTAATTATTTTAGTGCATGGGCATTATTTTGTCTGGTTTCTTTGATACTAGATACTAGTTTCTCGTCGAGCTACTCATAAAATGAGGGAAACTTTAGTAAACTAGAAACTTGAGCAAACTAGTTCTCTCTCTTCCCCATGGGATAGGGAGACCATCCTTCAATATGTGTAGCTTTTTGTCTCTCGTGCATATTGTGTTTCATGTCTAGTTTAAACAATATTCTTTATAACTTTACGATAACATTTTCCTTCAGTAGTATACCGAAGTATTCATAATATATTATCCCCACACATTCCCCTAACAATATACTGAAATATCCTTTATGACTTCATCATAGCATATTTTGCCATCAGTATACAGATTTGCCAGTATACAAAATTGCTGCAACGAACAACGTGGGGCTTTGGGGCTTTTGTAGCAACTCGAAAATGGGCCACTTTACTAGATCACGTCATATTCCTTTTTATTTTTTATTCAAATTTGATATGAAATATGCTGGCTCAGTAACCAGAGTTCAAGCACACACAATAAATCGGTTCATAACCTCACTACCGTGATGTAATGCTTGTGATGTTAAATCATCGAAATTGATGAATAGTTGATTAACACAACTTAATTGCATTTTAATTCCAGCAAGTTATGACATATCCAAAATTAGGGAGTTGCAATACAACTAGTAGAATTAGTTGCAGTACAAAATAAAACTATTTATTTTAACCGACTAGTGGTACTTCACCAATAAATGTGAAGTAGACTATCCCCGATTCATTTTCATTATTTTGACATAACAAGAACAAGACGTGTCATCGAACTCAGCTTGCTGCGAAGCTACCCGTGGTCAGCTGGAACAAATTTAAACAAATTTCCTTTTCCCTCAACGCGACTTTGAGGAAATTACCAATTTTCTAACCATTAGCAGCTTTTCACCATCTAAGGAACAAATCAGAATGCTAATTTGCTCTCCCATTGTCGTGCTGTCTATCAATTTTGTGGAATACTTTCTGTATATATAATAAAATATTTATTTTATTGATATATTGTACCCCTTGCACATTGTTTTCATGTCTAGTTTACACGACATTCTTTATTACTTTATGTTTACATTTTCCTTCAGTAGTATACCGAAGTATTCATAACACATTATCATCACACATTTCCGTAACAATATACAGGAATATCCTTTTTGACTTCATCGTAGCATATTTTGCAGTAATTATACAGATATGCCATGACTAACATTAAGCTGTGTGACGTTATATAACTGTTTTACATAATTTAATCCCTTCATCTTCTCCCTCATTTCAGTAGGGGAATCTCAACGGTAAGAGTGTCAAAACCAACGCGTTTCTGCTACCCTTTTTTTCGGTACTTACGACGATTTTTGCGTGTATGTGAGAGGAATTTTTATCTCGAAATTGAGAGACGTGCATGAGCTCCTGCAGAATTTATCCAAAATCCCCTTCTTTCATTTTTTTTTAACTACAAAAATGACGTGTGTACACTTTTTTAATGTGTGTTGTAAATTTAAGAATCGTGAATTCCCAAGCCTTTTTAAAAATTTAGCGTGTTACATTTTTTCTAGAAATTTATGAATAGTTGATTAACACAACTTAATTTGATGTAGAAATAGCTTAGAAACGAATATTCGAAGAGAGTAATTGTTAATAAAATTTTCTCAAAATTCCAAAGCTTTTGCACACTTTGTGAAGTTGGAAAGTTTCAACTCTTTAAAAAATATTGAATTTCTAACTTCCTTTACATGCCCGTGGGTGCAATCAACATATTTATAGCCTCGTTCTCATTTTATGCATCAAAATGTTAGTTGTACGAGGTAATTTCAAATCAAACTGCCCGACTGTACGAGAAAATTTCTAATAGTTTGACATAACTTAATTGCCAAAGATAGACGGTCATAACTGTCAACGATGGACTAACATAATCACAGTAACAATTGGCAAACTTCGCTAACTATAATCAAGGTCACAATCGTGAGAGATAGGCAAACTAATTGAGGTCACAATTGCCAAGGATAGGCGAACATAATCACGGTCACAATTGCCAAGGATAGGCTAGCATAATCACAGTCACAATTGCTAAGGTCAGGCATAAGAACATAAACCTGTGCTAACTTGTGAGCTTAACGCGAACTGAGTTAAAAGTGAGTTTTAGTCCTTACTAGAGCTAATTTTAAATCAATAGTTGGTCATGCATTCGAGTGCAGAAGTACTCGCTAAAGCCAGTGTGTAAATGCAAGAGATTGATATCTAATTTTTCCCTAGAAACCCAACTCTTGATGAGCAATTTTTGCTCCATCTTATACCACTATTTGAGAGCGCCGTTTTTTCACATGTTCTGTGCTCAAATAACCTGATTTTTTCTTTTAAATAGTGAACTTTCATGATTGATTTTTGATGGGCACAGCAACATGCACTGGTGGATTAATTTTACAGAGTAATGGAGGGCTCAAATGTTTGAAGAACTCTGTTTAGCTTCTAGATCTGTGTGCTGCCATATACAGGTGTGTGTTTGTCGGTAGTTCGATATTGCATAGCATAAAATAAGGTCCAATTAGACTTAAGAAACAGTGATTTTTTTTTAAACTTTCGCACTATATATTTTTAGAGACGTATGCGCATTAATTCTTAATGGTTTCCACTCATATTTTTAGAGACGTATAAGTATTTGTTCTTAATGGTTTCCAATCATATTTTTAGGGACGTATAAGAATTTGTTCTTAATGGTTTCCACTCATATTTTTAGGGACGTATAAGTATTTGTTCTTAATGGTTTCCAATCATATTTTTAGAGACGTATAAGTATTTGTTCTTAATGGTTTCCACTCAATGGGACCCGTATATAAATACACCATGTAAAAAACATGGTATCCAAAAATTTTGAGGTAAAAAGTCGAACACAAGCACACAAGTATACGTACTTTCCTGAGATGACCGCTTGGTTTTTAGAAGGCATATGAACCTTCTGAAAGTAACATAAGCGCTCAGGAGGGTATACAAACTTACAGAAGAATATACAACCCTTAAGGATAATATACAGGATTCAGGATTACACAGGATGATATTCAGGATTACACAGAGAGCTGAGAAGGGTGCACAGAATGTTTAATTAAACAGCATAAATGCTCTCATGACAAAATACGAAATTCTCAGGAGAATTTCAGTTTTAGCAACTCTTTTAGCAAGCCTTCTTTTAAGAACTCAGTACAAATGCTCATATGTTAAATAAAAGACTCTGTGCTGCATTTCGAACTAATATAAATATTTATATATACATACAGTGTATATATATATATATATATATATATCGGTGCGTGTGTTCTATATATATTTCATATAAAGGAGATATAAGATTTCCCACAGATGTATTGGGGCATGTGTTCAGATGTGTATTACACAACACACGATGCACGTTCCCTCAAAATCCGGTTGTGTTGCAGCTGTGCGGGTGTGCGTGCGGTGTGGTATCCCTCGTGTTGGCCGTCATCAGCGGGTACGGCTGGCCCAGATACGGCCGGGTCCTCAGTGAGAGCTCTACGGCCGAGACCAGCTCCTCCCACCACATGCACACCTTCCACCAGTCCGGGGGGGGCGTCCCCATGGGGGTGAGAGGGGGGTCGTCGGGTAGTTCACTACTCAGGGGCCACAGCAGCAGCAGTGGACTACAGCAGCAGACGACTACCTTCACTCCTGATAGTTTGGAACCCCTTCCTGGACCCTCCAAGCCCACCCTAGCTAACCACACTCCCACCCACAGAGGGCTGCCAAGTGTATGAAAGTGTGTGTCAGTCTCGACACTCGCTTCACTGCCGAACACTTTTGTACTCGTATTTTGCTTACAAATCGGATCTAACGAAGGTGTCGACCAGAAGATTTTCGTTGTTTTGGTGTCGGTGAAAGTTGCTGCTAAAATTAACGGCACCTTAACTCTACTACGAACTGTTATACATATTAATGTTCACGGATGTTCATATGTCGGGAGAAACAGTTGGCTCAAGAACTGATGAGGTTGCCTTCGTCTATGATCGGCTCCGGCCACGTTTTTAGCATAAGCTCCGCCTACGTTGCTAATCCGGAGGCGGCAGAAACAAAATTCCGCACGTGCAAGACTGCAGTAATTATGCAGTAAAAATATGGAGGCATCTTGCCGATTTGTCACACAGAATCTTCACGTAAACCTCCAGTGACAGGTCAAAAAATCCTGCAAAAAAGTCAGATTATGAGATCTGTCTATATTTGAGGATATCAAATGATATTCTCCTCTACTTTGCTGTTGTTTTGAAAATGAAAACCGCTAACTTGTTAAGTGTAAAGTCACATTTCTGCACACTGCCAGCAACAAGACCCGAATCTTCCACACATCTTGTGACGCAAATTGACCTGAAGAAGTAGCACCAATATTGAAAACCAACATGTGAGCACCCTTAGTGTTTTATGGAAGCAGTTCTGCACGATACGATAAATGACCAAAGTGCAATAGGTAGAAGTGCTTGAACCCTTTGAAAAATTAATGAACAGAACACGTACGGAGGACAAACTAAGTGATGGACGCCTCGAAGCGACAATCTTTATAAGTGCTGACTGCATTGTACAAAGTGATTGAAGTCTCTAGTGAAAATGCCTGCTCGCTTACTTCAGCCTGTGTGAGGGTACGCTGAGGGCGCGCGAGGGTGCGCCACTCTGCAGCGTCGATACCCTCACTCAGGGGGACCGTGACATTTGCAGTTTGTGTACATGTTTATTGATATCTATGCATTCATATCTACAGATTTCTTCACCTATGAGGTCTGCAAGGTTGGGGATTTCATTAAAAAAAAACTCAGGTCATTTTTTGCGGATGAGGTCTATGGATCTTAACTCAACAGATAATCGTTTTTTAAACTAGTTGATACATCGAACCTACACCAAGATTACTTTTTACTTCGAGGTCTTTATAGTTACGGATTAACAAAAGCGGCACACTAGACCTTAAAACCTACACCGAGATTACATGTGTCAGTAGATCTATAAGCCCAGTCTGAATAAGATTAAATTTTTCGGCCCATTCCTACGATGCAGAAATAAAGATGGATGAGGGTAGTCACAGTTATCCAATAACTAATCTACCATCATCCACATCATTTTCTTCTTATTAGAAGTGCAACCTGAAACTATATCCTATTTCAAGTTGGTTTCAAACAAAAATCGCCAAAACATTAACCCAAACAAAACCGACCAAAACAGTAATCCAAAACAAACGACAAATACAATAATCCAAACAAAAACGAGAAATACATTAACTCAAATAAAAACAACAAACACATTCACCCAAATAAAAACGGGCAAGACATTAACCGGAGCAGAGCATCGATTTCATTAAACATGGATGCAAATTGGAAGCACCTCATGTCCCCGTTGTATGAAGAACACTCGCTTTTACCGAACTAAGATAGTAGATCCGCAGAAACTTTTGCTACGTCTTAAGAAATGTTAGCGCGGCGAAGTTTTTGAGATCTTTTTACGATATTATGCTTCAAAAAAAGCTTTTCTATTTCTCGTCGATTACGATGTGTAGTTTTCTAAGCGGAGCGTGTTCTTAATTATTTATATTGCCTGAGATACGAAACGATTTTCCCATTGTCGATTAGGTGTGAGTAATTGATGCAAGCTTGAGATTATTACGTATGTGAGATGGGTGGCAGAGACTATTAGTTCCAGCCTCATATTTGTATTTGGATAAAAAAACCATTCCTTCGTTTATAAACCGCTCGCATTTTGAACGCCAAGATGGTTACACAATTCTTTCGACTGATACCTGAAACAAATAATGCCAATTATCAATCGATTCTCACCAAACTTTAGTTTTTTCATGATGCATTCAGATTATGCATCTCCATTTCAACTTCATTCTTTAAAAAGTATCATTATTTCACTTCTTTGACATAATTTATTATTGTTTTATTTTCGATTATTTCGTCAATCTTTTCAAAGACGCAATCTGAAGCTTATGGCTACAACTAATTTTTACTTCATTTTTACTCCTTTTTACTTCATTTTTCACTTCAGGCTTTACTTCATTTTTAATTCATTTTTTATTACATTTTTACTTCATTTTTTTATAACTGATCTTACGAAATCAACCAGACTAGAGGTACAAGCTGAGGATGGAGAAGCGAACAGGGTTCTCTCGTAGTTTTCCAATCGTAAATTGGTGTACGCTACTTAGTGAGAAGTACCAAAAATATGCAAAAATATTACTAAATGATGGGAAATATTACCAAAAATATGGGGAAATACTACCAGAAATTTGGGAAATATTACCAAAAATACAGGAAAATATTGGATAAATGAAAAGTTTTAGAGCAACAACAACTGCAGGATTCCCTTAAGTGGGATAATTGTTAATTGATATCACACTTTTAACAAAGATTAGTATAAATTTTTCATGAGGGGGGNNTTTGATATAATTCAGTTGTTTTGTTTCTAAAATGATTTCAATGATTTTTTCAACAAGGATAAGGACAGTTTAATTTCCCGCTCTGATTCTCTCATGACACTAACGATTCAGAGAGAAGGGGTCAAGTTAAGTAGAATTTAACCTTTTTAGAAGTTGGTTTTTCAGGAGACGACATAGTTTAAATTTCATTAAACTATGTGTTGTATCTATCAGTAGCGGAATAGTTTATAAAAATTCTGGGATATTCACACAAATAAACTCCAGCAACAAAGTTAAAGGTAGGAACAATCAGCCAAAGCTCCTGCCGTTCGAAAGCTATAGAATTGACAGCGACTGTTTGCTTTTCATTAATTAGTTTATGTACACTAACGATATTTTTCCAGCCCATTAAAATGCAACTGTAAAATGCATGGCAAGTGCAAAAACTGGCATTCCAGCCACAAGCAAGCGCACAGGTACAGCACAAACTCGTCTCAGCGCTTCTCCATGAAATAACAAAGTTTTTTTACTTCTTTAACGCGTGCTTTCGAAAATTTTATGGTTCGCTTCAGCTTCTGATATTTAGAAATTTCAAATACGATTGGAAAAATCTGCATCAGAACGCTATCCAAGACTCTTTCCTGCTTATCCCATCGCTGATAGTGAATATTAATCTATCTTTCAACCTCTTTCGGTATGCTTGAGGATTGAACATTTGCTCGCACAAAATGCTACGTAACTAGTGAAAAGTTTTCTCTTTTTTAGCTAGCAATATTAGTTGTACGTGTTTTAGTTCTATATTTCTCATTGACCCTTATACAGTTTTGTATGCTGTGAACTAGAAAGTTTTAATGTGAAATGCTTTTCTGCTGACAATTAGAATGAAATTTTAAACGTTTTTTGAATGAAATTGAAACGTTTTATAGAGGAAATAACATCATTTATTGAATACTTTGTACTTTTACGGCACATGTACTTCAGCGTAATTAACTCAGCGGCATTGTATACATGAACGAGCAGTTCATAAAAATTACAATGCTTTTTATTGCAGGGAATACTACTATAATTAAAACAGTAAGAATTTGAAAATTATGCTTCACTAAACAATATTTGTTCACAATAATAAAATGAAATCTATTCCTGGGGTACTCAGAAACTTCAATAATTATTTCAATACTGCTGAAACTTACGGTTGAAGATTATTTGAAACTCCTTATCCTATTTGAGAAGTTACCCTATCTTTCGGTATATAAAATCATTTTTTAGATGAATGAATAGAAGTTTGAGATTGGCGAATGTTTCGTCCGCAGTGAGTTTTTCGGTATTCATTTTCTAAGGAAAAATTTCTTCACAAACTTGTTTCTCGTCGATGAAAAGTTCATTGTTAACTTACCTTTATTTACCGAATAGCATTCAATTATTTTGCATGACTGAAATATTTATCTGAAAATTTTTAAAATTTTCCCGTAGTTACACGGAAAAATAATACATTGACTGCGTCAGGTTTGACCATTCATACGGCCCCATCATGTGAAACATGTTAGTGCGCTTTTAGACGTCATAACCTTACTTCAATTTCACCCCTGAAAAATGAATGATTTTTATCTGAAAGACCGAAACACGAGAGTTTTCATTGATGAAAAACAATATCAACTACAAAGTGGAACATACGTTTATTTTTTATATGAGATTAGAGCCGCTTGAGAAATTACCTGAAAATGCTTTGAATTAAGTACGCAAATTTCATTTCGCTGTTAAGTTAGCTTTACACGGAGAGACGCATATGCCTGTCAGTTGAGCCTGAACAGGTAAGAAATGGCTCCCTTTGACTCAAATATTTAAATTACATTGAATTTTCAAGCTAATGTTGGTTCCAGAATGCTTCACGGCTCGCTTTGATTCAAGTATTTGGAATATTTTGAATTGTGTGAACTATTGTGGGTTCCAGAACGCAATATTTAGATCACTTTGAATTATGTAAACTATTGTGGGTTCCAGAACGCAATATTTAGATCACTTTGAATTATGTCAACTATTGTGGGTTCCAGAACGCAATATTTAGATCACTTTGAATTATGTAAACTATTGTGGGTTCCAGAACGCCTCACTTCAATCACGCTTAACAAAGCCGCACGTCTCCCTTAGAGACGAACAGCTGCTGTACATTGCTGTGTAACTGTGCGTGTAAATAATAGAGTTATACTGCTGCACTCGTTGTGGCCAATCTAAGGAGCAATTTCGCTTCACATTTGTACTTTTAACACCCGTAGTAAATTTTTGATCAATGCTTGATAAAAATTTTGCGTTGCTTCTCACTAAGTAGGTGATCTTGCGCAAGGAACCACATGAATTAGCTTCGAGGAAATATGTTAGTTATTATGTACGCGTATGATCCACGTTATGTAAGAGTATAAATGTGGTCTCAATTGAAAATGATTCTCTGAGGTGAAACGAATGTTTTCTTGTGATATGTAAAAACTGCAACTCTATGACTATAAATGAGCTATGATTTGACATGAACAGAAATCCTAAAATTTATAATGAACGTCAGTCTTATGATCTGGAAAGAACGGAAATGCTATGATTTGGAATGAGCTTTTAATCCCATGATTTGGAATAGACATAAATCCTGACTTCAAATTACGTCAATCATTTTATTCTTTTAGATTGGATGTTATGCCTACGACTTGAAGTGAACGTTAATAAACGAAATAAAATAAGTGTCCAGGAAAGTGGTGAATAGCTATTTAAATTTCACTGTATTTCTTGAAACGCTTAAATGCGTAAGCACTTTTTTGATTAGAGCAAATTTCAAATTTGGTTTCATCTTGAACAAATAGATGCCAAGTGAGCTCATTCAGTCATTCCATTAATTCCTTCGTAAATTTACTCACTGATTCAATTCAATCGTAATGTTTTTTGTCCACGTGTTCCTTCACTTATGGCGGGAGAACTCCACATTCAAAGGTTGGCCAAGCAATCACGTAACATTTAGCATTTTATCAAATCGTAACTTTTGTTTTAACGCAACAAATTATGCGGACTTAAATCCTACGCGGGAAAAAATCCAAAAATTACACGCTCTTGGAACCATTGCTTGAATTACTTGGGGTTAAATCTTACGCGAGCAAAATCTTAACCATTACGCGCGGTTACAAACCTCGATTGTTCTTTGCTGTGTCTTTTGATCGTGTATACTGAGCGAGCGTTTTTTAAGCTAATGCTTTTGTAATTAGCGCCCTAATTTCTTAAGGTATAAGAGCAATAAGGAGTTTACTGAACAGGTCAAAGTCTAATATGTTTGTATAAAAAATGTTTAATACGAACGTAAACTTCAGACATGTGGCTTCAACGTATCTACAGAGGTATGTAAGTTGATGCTTAGCACCCTAAATTTTTTCTAGTAAGAAAATTAATTAAATTCATTATCATTGCTCTCATCAAAACTGCTACTCTGAGTATTTATACTACAGAAGGCGCAAAAACACAGTTTACTCTTGCACCGCGATTACTTTAGTTTGCCAATAACTTTTTTTTACATTCCCCGCCATATGGGAAGAGGAAGGAGGTTGATATGACGTGTGTTGCTCCATCACCTCGCCACACGCAAATCCCCGCTGTTCAGTCGATAAAAACGTTAAAAATCATTACTTGTACATTCTTTCAAGCTTCACCAAGTCTTTTTTTCGTTTCCTCAATTGCTCCTTCAGAACTGCACTCTCCATATGCAATGACTCATGTTTAAAAATGCTGTCCAAACCGACAGTTTAACGTTTACAGATGTGGTCATCATAGTCAGATCTTATGAAAAATTTCGAAAGAAATTGCTTTTTACGCAAATTCCAAGAATTTCTATATTCTGTGTAGAATTATGTCCGTTTATTGATCAATGTCTCTCATATATGACAACCAATCTCCTCCAAGTAAGCAATTCGGAAAAAGAAGAATGTATGTCATATTTATATCTATTACTGACATTCATTCCAGACTTTCTTCCTCATAGTTCCGTTTAATGTTCATAACTGTCTATTTTATTAGCCAAAAAATTTTAAGGCAAACTTTGTTTTTGCGGTCACGGGTAAACTTTTTTTGCGCCGACTGTACTTTTTCAGGAGTGATTAACGAAAAACAAATTTCTCATCAAATTATTAGTTAGCTTTAAATAATAATTTTCGCTTCGTGGGAAGATCAGCTTCTCTGATTTAAAGCACAGATAGCATTGTGTGTGTTCCAAGTCATATTAATTTATATTATCTGGGAGACACGCTTCTGGAAGTTGTTACACAGAAGTTCAGTGTTCATTTACGAGTATATTGAAGTGTCTTCAAAGCCGATGAAAAATCTGTTATTCTGGAGCGTTTTGCTGCACGGTAAAACACTTGTAAGTCGCCTAAAAAGTTTGGCCTACATCTGATATGCGTAACATATAGTGCGCTTCTCACTTCTCTGCCAAATTTAAAAATCAAATGTTTTATTCTAGAGTGTTTTTAAATAATTTTTTTTAAAATTGCAAATCGCAGGCTTTTTAACAATATTCAATTCAGTAATACATTAAATATTGGAAAAATTCATCTCGATATGCCCCATGAAACTTGACTGAGACAGAAATTTCATAAGATTTGCAAGAGATGACGAGATTTGTTATGAGCAATTAAACTAAATTTAAAAATGCACGCGTTTTTTAGAGGGAATACTGCTATTTTTACAATAGACACATTCTCCGAGAGGCATCCTACTTAATTTCGAAATACTTGTATTTTCAAGAGGAATCCAACTAAATTTCGAAAATGCACGTATTCTCAAGAGGAATCCAACTAAATTTTGAAAATGCACGTATTCTCAAGAGGAATCCAACTAAATTTTGAAAATGCACGTATTCTCAAGGGAACTGCAAATAAATTTTGAAAATTTACGGATTCTCTAGGGAAACCCAACTACATTTCGAAAGTGCACATATTTGTATGGAAACCCCGCGGCAGTTCAAATCCAAGGGCTGGTGTACGCTGTCACTCAGCCCCAGCGGTGTTGCCTTTCAAGCAAACTCACGTTTTGTGCATTTGATAATTTTTTTAACCCTCTCAGAAAAATAAATTTTCAGTGAATGTTCAAATAACAACGCACGATGGCGCGTTCAAACATCGAGCCCATTTGCTAGTTTGAAATAAATATAATATATATACATATGCTTTTCCCGATCTCCCATACTGCTTGCTTGACTAGCGAACCAAACCTTATTAGTTAAGATGAATATTTGTGTGTATTCTATCAACTGTTGTTAAATACTTATTGCGGGCCAATACTTTTCTAATTATTATTCTTATTATTAAACCTCGTCACTACGAAGCTTAATTTAGGACGTTCACATAGTGAAATATCGTACGTGTTTAAGAAAGTTTATCGCAAAGGCTCATTTGTTGAACGCACGATTATTTTATTCCCCGTGAGTGCCGGCGCAAATAAATACCAAGATGAAACGCGTCATCTTTCGACGAGTTCTTTTGACTCTATTGCTTGTACTTTTAGTACGAAAATAAGCTTGTTATTCTCCATATCATCTTATCATGATCCGCCGCAGAGCTTCCGTTCTCCGGAAGTGCCCAGATGCTTTCCTATTTCTTCACAAGTTTTCTAGTGAATGTACTCATTACTTTCTTACATTGTTGCTGTACTGTAGTCTTAGTTTGAGAACTTTGTTAAAGCGAAGCGAGCTGTGTGCTCTGAGAGGTAGGGACTCTTTGTGATTGTATGTTCAGCTTCACGCACAAGCCTGCACCCGAATTTAGGAACAATTCCAGGTATCGGCTGGAATATCATCACCTTGCAACACGGTAGCTACTTTTGGCCACCTGATGGTTGCTTCTGAAAACCTAGTGCTCTTTTTAGCCGCTTCAGAACCCAATTATGCATTGACAGAGCGTTAAACATTGAACAATGAAGACCTAATTGAATTTTCTGCATTTGCGCAGTGCATTCATCGAAGTAAGTCGCTCCTCTAGTGATGTAGAACACGGAGGAAGCCGGTACGACTGGGTAAGCGATAACCCTTCTATTCATTGTGCTTGCATTTCGCTCCCTTTTTATTAGGTAATGAGCTGAGCAACCATTTTAACTGTGAAATAATATTGTTTACAAGCGACCAATGGAGAATAAAGATGATGCATAACCATGGCTGTGGCCCCAGTAAGCTCAGATGTCAATGCACTTAGAATCAAAAATACATTCTAGAATATTAGTTCGATTAATATCAGCAGCTGCGGAACTCAATTATATTCTATTTCGCTTCATCGAAAGCAAAAAATAATAAAGCGATTAGTTCTTTGACGAAAACATGATGAAAGTTGAAATACTTTATTGTCGAAGTAAATCAATACACTTCAATTGCAGGGATGTACCGATTTCCGTTGTAGATAAAAAATGAATAAAAACTCAGATATCCTTTGAAAGGTTTGTTTCTGACTAGAAACATTTGGTTTGAGTGGAAAGTCTTCAACTTGATTCCTTGTAAACTTTCTATATCTGAATTCGCTCACATGCAGCTGTTATAACCAATCTGTTGGCCGGTCAACATCTAGAAAGAGATACAGGACTCAAAAACCTAGCTTGGATGTATGGATGGAGCCAACCGATGTATATGTAATCAGGACATGAAGATGCAATCAACAAGTACGCATCTAGCTCAACTGTAGATTTCGCTTTGAAAAATAGACACCAGTTTAGGTTTCACTTATAATGAACTCTAGTTAACCTCAGTTGCCATCGCGTTGCCACTAAGACCACGAAGTCAGATATCCTCGAGGAAATGTTCAGGTCTGCGGTGCTTTCATGCTTCCATGCTCAGTTTGGTAATGTTGGATAATGTCGAGCTTCTTAGCCTTCGCTTGTGTAGCTTCCGTCCCTTACTTAACGCACTCTGTGACTTGGCTGAAGGTGTTATGTGTATTGTGTGGACCAGTTATATTGCTGACTTGACGTAGGGTGACTTGGCTGAAGATGTTAGTGTATTATGTGAATCTGTTATTTTGCTGAAATGACGCAGGGTGATTTCGCTGAAGATGTTAGTGTATTATGTGAACCTGCTATTTTGTAAATGGCACAGGGTGACTTGGCTGAAGGTGTTATGTGTATTTGTGAATCAGTCATTTTTATGACTTTGAGAGGATATAATGCCAACTGTTTATTATATTCGGATCGCTTGTTTAGATATGTCAACGGACTTGTGTCAATGGAATGTTTAACAGCGTAAAACTTTTTGGACCTGGCATAAGGGTTATGCCGTCTAATTATGTCTAATGTGAACTACTTGTTCTCAAACATGTCATAAAATCTATGTAAATTGATCATTTTATAGTGTGCCACTTTTCAAATTCTTCGAAGGGTCTGCATCAACCACCACCTAATGGAGTACCACATCTATCACCAAAGTTTGTATCAGAGTTAACCATGTCACTTTAGTGACTATATCCAGCTATGTGCCATTTGTCCGGACTAGTGGTAAATTTTATGTCTTATATATTTTATGATGTGCTGAGTTCTGCCGTATCACAAGGATTTTGCTAACAATTTGCTATGCTAAGTGACATACCATTTTCATTTCAGCCAAATGATGTGCCGATATGAGTTGACCTACCATTTTTGCATTTCAATAGCGATAATTTTCAATAAGAAATACGTAAAGAAGGCAGGCGCACGTAGTCAAATGCACGTGCCTCCAAATTCCCCGCTTTCCTCGCTCACTGAGTTACAAACAAATTTACCTGCTTTTCAACATATTTAAAAGTAGTTCGATTCTCAAATTGTGTATACTAAGGCCTAGCACTAAATGGAATATGTTAAATTCGAGTACACAGTAAACTGGGGTGAAAATGAGTCAGTGATGGACATAGGTCTCGTAAGATATTATTTAATTGATGTGAGAGTATGCATGAGCAATATTTGCGTTGATTTGTAGCACCAGCGTTAGTTAGTTCCGTAATGTTGGTGTCTACCTCTGACAACATGGCGCCTACTGTTGGCAACATGGTGTCCACCTCTGACGATATGGTTTTTATCAGTGGAGACATGTCTACTTTTGGTAACCTGATGTCTACTTTTGGGCACATGCTGTCTACCTCTGACCACATGTTGCCTACCTCTGACAGCATGCTGTCTACCTCTAACAACATGGTGTCTACCTCTAGCCCCATGGTGTCTACTTTCAGTGACTGGATGTAAACATCCATCAATAACAGCCACATGTGCTAAGCCACATAAAGCCAAACTTAGCCACACGTATGGAAAGTTTAGAGCATAGACTTAAATCAGAAAAACAAAAATTATTTTTATTATATATCATATTTAAAATAAAACATGGTAGGATTAGCAGAAGAACATTGAGAGTGGTGTGTATTTCTAGCAGATTTACACTGAAGCACAGTTCTTGTACTTGTGGACTATCATCTGTGTGTCTTGAGGAAGCCAAAATTTTTGCCGTCAATTAAGTTTGCCCTCCTGATTCTCAGGTACTACGGATGTTTATATAGTCAAGAAAATTCAATGGCCGCATAAATGCAATTAAGTTCTCGCTTTGCTTTTGAGTTAGTAGTGCTCTCAAGTTACGTATTTGAAATGTTTTAGTGATATTGCACCCTTATAGCGCCTGCTGAGCTATCCTCCTTCTGCCGTCCCTGCTGCTGCTTGCGTCCTTGCCGTCCTCCGTCAGGCACACTTCACGTGAACGCCAGGTCCTCTTCAGGGTCTTTATAGGACCTCTGTAGGATCTTTATCCGAATTCCTCAAGATCTTTATGGGACCTCGGTAGGATCTTTATAGGACCTCTGTAGGATCTTTATACGAATTCCTCAAGATCTTTATGGGACTTCGGTAGGATCTTTATAGGACCTCTGTAGGATCTTTATACGAATTCCTCAGGATCTTTATAGGACCTCTGCAGGATCTTTATAGGACCTCTGCAGGATCTTTATAGGACCTCTGCAGGATCTTTACATGACCTCTGCAGGATCTCTACATGACCTCTGCAGGATCTTTATATAGAAACTTTCCAGGTCGTCTTCAGAAACTGTTAGGGTTCTCTCGAGGAACTTATCCGGAACTCTTCAGGAGCTCTTCAGGGACTCTACAGGTACTCTTCAGGAGCTTTCCACAAACTTTTCCTGTACTCATCAAATCCTCTTCAGAAGCGATTCAAGAATTTTCCAGGTAGTCTTCAGAAACTGATCAGGAACTTTCTAAGAACTTTTCAGTTCATCACAATAAATATGGAGGTTTTCAACTATTTAAAAAAATTAAACTCGATCATTCTCCATACCTCAAAAATTGAATCCGGTAGTTCTTCTCAACTAATAGTTCTTCTTAACTGATAGTTCCTCTACACTGATAGTTCTTCTCAACTGATAGTTCTTTTCGACTGATAGTTCTTCTCGACTCGCGAGTTTTGTAATTTTATCAGTAAACTGGTCGTCTTATTCCTGGGATCTAAGAACCTCAGAGGACAGGCAGCATCCTGCACCTGTATATCGGTGCAGGCAACCGACCAGAAAACGGTCCACGAGTCTGTGGCTGTGATCGCTTATTGGAAAGTCACATTGGCTCTAATGCCTGTACGGTCCACTCAGTTGGCTCTAAGGCCTGTGCGGTTCACTCAGTTGGCTCTACGGCCTGTGCGGTCCACTCAGTTGGCTCGAAGGCCTGTACTGTCCGCTGAGTTGGCTCTAAGGCCTGTACGGTCCACTCAGTTGGCTCTAAGGCCTGTGCGGTCCACGCAGTTGGCTCTAAGGCCTGTGCGGTCCACGCAGTTGGCTCTAAGGCCTGTGCGGTCCACTCAGTTGGCTCTACGGCCTGTGCGGTTCACTCAGTTGGCTCTACGGCCTGTGCGGTCCACTCAGTTGGCTNNNNTGTACGGTCCACTCAGTTGGCTCTAAGGCCTGTGCGGTCCACTCAGTTAGCTCTAAGGCCTGTGCGGTCCACTCAGTTAGCTCTAAGGCCTGTGCGGTCCGCTCAGTTGGCTGTAAGGCCTGTACGGTCCACTCAGTTAGCTCTAAGGCCTGTGCGGTCCACTCAGTTGGCTCTAAGGCCTGTGCGGTCCGCTCAGTTGGCTGTAAGGCCTGTACGGTCCACTCAGTTAGCTCTAAGGCCTGTGCGGTCCACTCAGTTGGCTCTAAGGCCTGTGCGGTCCACTCAGTTGGCTTTAAGGCCTATGCGGCCTACTCAGTTAGCTCTAAGGCCTGCTTGATTAACTGTTCATGCCCACACGCCTTCAAGGTCTGCCTGTTCGAGTTCACACGCCTTTAATATCTACTAATCGTTATGTACACCTGCCTGTGAGGTCCATCTGTTCTAGCGGACACGCTTGAATGATTTGAGTGTTTATATACACATGCCTGAAAGGTCTGTCTAATGTTAACATCGGGTGTGCGTAAATTATTATCTATACCATCATCGCTGTAATGTCATAAACATCTGTTATTGTTATATGTCCATGCAAAATTTTTGTAAGTCATCAAAGTTTACAAGATAGATAAATATTAGCATTAAAATTAAATTAAGAATCGCAAACGGTAGTTTGTAAAAATAGCCAAACGTCTGCAACGACTGTTTCAATTTGACTATGTCTGATGACACATAATATTCATTGTACGAGCATGCCGCTGTAGTTTACGGAGTTCCCCAGTACCAAAATCATTTGAAATGGATGATTATACGATGTGCTCGTATCAGTTGCCGTTGGGTCTGTCTTCATATGTAAATTTTTCCCTTATTGAAACCTAGCGATTTTGCAAAAAATCTATCGCAAAACTGGATGAAATTCGAAGCCAGGAAGGTACGACGATGACCTCGTTTCGGTCATCTTTGAATATTCGGGTTGAAATAGTTTTTTCAATAATATTTTTTCCAATGGCTTTTTTGAATTGAAATACCTTGGTTTTCAATTACCTAAAAACTAAAGTTGCTACAAAACCAAATTTGAAGTCGGATAGTTGTTTTTGGCCTCTTGTGTTAGTGAAGTGAATGAGATTTCCATTAATGTGTGACAATACTTTATTGAAAAAGAACGCGGTCTTTTCACTTCTAACACGTCGTCTACGTTGAGCCAGTGCCGGGACCCGAAATCTGCGTTCTATGTACCACTCGGTCCCATTGTCTACTGTTATCATTTTGGATCTTCTCAAGACCTCAATGCGATCATTTATCTAATATTTTTATCGCATCTATGAGTGATTTAGGCAGACCGAACTGACGAGGAAAATTTAACTCAAAAATTCCTCAGACAGGTGCGACTGCAGTGGATTTTAACAGTTATACATTCGTATGAAGACGTCGCTAGCCAAATGAAAAGTTACCTATTTTAGACAAGAAGCTTCCGTTTTATTAGTTGTGCCAAATTTCCATTCCAATCTTCAACGCAGTTGCGTCCACGATCTTATTTTCAGAGTGAACATTTTTGGTAGAATGCGCACACTTGTACCTCATTACCAAATATTTCTACATATATATATATTTATGATTGAAGTTTTATACTTTGCACTGTCCAGTTCACAGGCATGACGCCAAGGAAAAACATTCACTCTCTTGTGCCACTGATAAAAAACGCATGAAAAGCGCAACTGGAGTTGCAGTTGCGACTAAAGTTAATGTTTCTCGACGGAAAATAATGAAGTAATATATTTCTCCCCTAACTTAATATATTTCTGCTGTAAGCTATGGCTTTTTTGACCAATTGCTGTGTAATATGATCGTCAGCAGGATATTTGTTGTCTGCTTTGTCTAGAGGTGATATGTATTCGCTAGCTTCATTTAGCAGCTACTCATCTTTGCGTGAGTTTAATTCTGCTTAAACTCAAGGCTGCGTTCATCCATTACTGTATTCATGCAATGCTGTGTTCATCCGTTACTCTATTCATGCAATGCTGCGTTCATCCATTACCATATTCATGCATTGCTGCGTTCATCTATTCTTGTACTCATGTAATACTGCGTTCATCAATTACTGCATTTGTGCATTGCTGCGTTCATCCATTACCGTAATCATCCACTGCTGCGCTCATCCATGACTGTAATCATCCACTGCTGCGTTCATCCATTACTGTAATCATCCACTGCTGTATTCATTCATTACTGTAATCATCCAATACTGTGTTTATCCATTTCAGCCCTCATCTATTTTCAACCCATTATGCTGTTAGAATCAATTTCGTTCTTCATCCATCGCTGTCTTCTTTCATTTCATCCACATCCAGACCAGACCTTACAAAACACTACGTACGTACGGAGAAGTTAAAGCGAACACGACCCAATCACTTTATCGTACAAGTCATCTTTGAATCATCTAAGTATTTTCATTGTTTTTACCCATACATCCTACGCCAACATAATCAAATTAGAGTAAGCTACAGCCCTGTTTTACAGAATCGAAAAACACTCCTCTGTAACAGACATCGTTACGGTCACGCAATCGTTACGGTCACGCGATCTGTGACCGTAACGGTCATGCGATGGTTGCGGTCACGCAATCGTTACGGTCAAGTGTTCGTTACGGTCACGCAATCGTTACGGTTACGCCATCGTTACGGTCACGAGATTGTTCCGGTCACGCAATCGTTACGTTCACGCAAAAAACTCATGAAAAAAATTCGATTGTGTTTCGCCACAGAATGGCACTGCACCAAAATATCCACTAGAAAATGTCAGGTGAACGATTGATCCTGAATTTTAAAATCATTTTATGAAAGCTTAATTTCATGTGAATTGAAGTTATTACAAGTTATTCATTTAGCACTAAATTCAGTACTATGCTTGGTTCAAATTATAATGATTGACAGGAATAAAATTAGCCCCAGCAATTTAACTAATACGATGATCGATTCAAATTATCAGCAACTAATACTATAATCTGTAAAAGCTGATTTTTTTTCTTAAGATTGTGTATAACTCAGAGATGAATTGTGATAAACAACAATCAAGTGGTTGTTGAACTTTTCCATCACATTTTGTTTAATTTCTTAATTTTGCGATCGCTTAAACAGACTGAAAATTTATGATGTCATTTTTGTCACCTTTAATAAGGCTTGAAAAGGAAAGATTTTAGCCTCGCTTCTGTATTGCATTGAAGGAAATGTGCAAACTTTAAAACTAAACATTTTTTGGGTTAGTTATGTACTAGATTGCTTTTATGTAACCTTGAAATACTAAACTGTCCCTGTTCATTAAATTTACACTGGATTATCTTAACGTCCACTTCAAACACTTTAATTTTCTAATTCAGTAGTTTTGTTTTAAATTGCTTACAAGTCAATTTAAATACTTCCGCTTTCATGTCTATAAGTTTTATACCGACCTTTTCTTATGCAAAATTGAGATATTTGGTTGCCCTTGTTGAATAGTTAGTATTTGATTCTCCTGAGTAAATATTTAAATTTTTCCTCTTAATTGTTTTCAGACTGGATAATGTGAGTTAGAGAGTCACGTGCACAAAAACTTATCTACCCTAAAGATCATCAACACTTAAAGATCTCAAAAACATCAATAATTATCCTTAACACCTATCAAGTTTGATTGGCAGTTATAAGTGAACATAGATATACGTAGTAGATTTATCTAATTCTACAAGGGTTGGGAAATAAATATGGAAATACTGCAAAAAATTCGCGCTTGAACGTAAATGTTGAACTGTGGGTGATGCTATTGTATTTACCCACGAACGCCTTCTGTACAAAGTCTTCTATAAATTTCAAGTGTCAGTCTTTGTCAGAACAACGTTTTGTGCAGCTGTGAGTGCATTATGTTTGAGCGTTTGTTACGTTTGAGCTAGTGAATTTGAACGAGAAAAATTGTTAGTGCCCGTACAGTGGATGCTTCTGTTGCCGGTCCACATCATCATCACACATCGTCAAGGTTCATAGATCTGCCCCGGGGTACTCAACTCACTAAGGAGGAATGTTTTCAACATCAAGATACACAAATCTACCTGGTGGTTCTTTCACTAATGAAGGAGGAATGTTTTCAACATCAAGACACAAATCTACCTGGTGGTACTCTCCTTACTAAGAAGGAATGTTTTCAACATCAAGACACACAAATCTACTAGATGGTACTCTCACTAATGGAGGAGGAAGGAGTTTTTGTTATACTAAGGTGCAGACATCTGATCTGTAGATTTTTAAAACGCCAAGACAACTCGCACGTTTCTTCAAACTCAGGAGCACAGCTAGCTAAAGATTGGAAATTCTTATTTTTAAGCCGCCAGACGCAACGAATGGCGAACTCAAATGTGTGTTGAAGATATAAGTACTACTTGTGATGGAGTTATTGAGATGTTGCAAGGCGTTTTACGTTTTTAACTGAACCGACGACGATTTATTTAAAACGACGTTACGTTTTTTACTGAACCGAGGCCGTACTTTCAAATAAGTTAGGTCATCTCAACGATACAGCTGGTAGCGTAACTCCTTCTACTTGGCTACGCTACGTACTGCAGCACTTATTAACTAAATCCATACAATAGTACAAAACGTAGCTAAATACTCTTAAAATTTGCGCTGCCAGCTATAACGCCAAGACGACGTGAATTCCGTAAAAATCCGGCTCCAAAATGGTGCATAATTCACCTAGTGTTTCCTAAGTGGCATGATTAACATCATAGCCTGAGATTCTCAGTACTTCTAGAGGCAGTTTTGCAGTCGAATGAAATCGCTTTAATCTATTTAGAAACGCTTACTTGCTTTGCTGCTTTGTGGAAGTCCGCTATTTTTTGTCTTAGGCAGCCATCTTCTCGCACAAAATCTCCTCGATGCTGTTTATGTTTCTTCGCTTTACGAGGTGAAGTGTGCCGCTGTTTTGTCTTCGCTCTTCTTATGGGTGATGAATCAGTCCAAAATCATCAAAGTATTTCACCAAAGGTATAATAGACGTCCACCAACCAATAGGAATATCGCCCTCCGCCAGTTTTCTGTTAATTCCGACGCAACCGTTCACGTTCATCGACAGCGACGTTACTGTTTAGAGTAGGATGGGCTTGTTTTCATAGTCTAAACTTTCGATTTCGGAAATGAAATTCCATTGTGTTAAAAAGACGGAAAAAGTCAGTTGTAGTCCCAGAATTACGTACAGAAGCAACACTGTCATAAAAGTTCGTGTAGACGTGACACCGTAGTAACACGTGAAATTCGTGTCACTACGGGTGAGATGGATAATCATTCACGATGAGTTCCCAAATACCCAACTTCAATTCTTCAGTCGTATCCTGAATAACTGAATTTTACTTTTACCTCCATCAAACTCCAGTCAAATCACCGACTCAATCATGTATCGAGTTGAATACTAATTCCATTTGAATCTTCATAGCTTACCCGAACCATCATCTTCACCCGAACTCCATCATCTTCCACGTTGAATCTCTAACTCATCTCATGAGTTGAGCCCAACCTGATGATCTCTTGAGTTAAATCTTCACGTCCCCAACGGCTTTTCCGAAATGAGTCTCAGAATCCCCTCCTCGTGCCGCAAATTTTTATTTTATTTCAATGAAGTGAATTTGTATTCATTTCTTGTCGCCGTTTGTTATTTTATTTCAAATAAATGAACTTCTATTCCTTTCTCAGCGCCGTTTTTTATTTTATTTCAAAGAAATGAACTTGTATTCATTTCTTAGCGCCGCCCGAAGGTGCTATTATAGGAACAATTTCGCTCGTCCAGTCCTGATGCAGCTTCAAGTCAACAGTTTACTGCCTGGACATTTTGGCCTTTGCCGCCCAAGTACAGCTTCTGCATAGGGCGGCTAAAATTATACATGCAACGGCGAAAAAGTTTGACGAGGAGGTCGCATGTAGGAATGCACATGAGTGACTGTGTAGTCTACATCATGACCATATATGCTTATAATCTAATCGTCCTTCGTCATTTGGTGCCAGAAATTAAGTTCAGCAATTCCAGAGAGCGTTGAAT
The DNA here is from genome assembly GCA_014220935.1 of Platorchestia sp. MABIK. Taxonomy (NCBI): domain Eukaryota; kingdom Metazoa; phylum Arthropoda; class Malacostraca; order Amphipoda; family Talitridae; genus Platorchestia; species Platorchestia sp. MABIK. The sequence continues at coordinate 17,230 of JACJUY010006101.1, read as the reverse complement.
TAACACAGCCATGATACCCCAGTGAGCATTAGTCTATATTGAGTCATGCTATCCCAGTATCAAATTGACATAAATCCATACCATCATGCTAGCCCTGTAAACATCAAGTCGACATAGTCATTAGCGTTAAATTGGTATAAATCCATACCGTCATGCCACCCCAGCAAGCATAAAGTCTACACAGAACCATGTAATACCAGCATCAAAGCAACCCATGTCTCTAGGAAACACCCGCAGCGCCATTAGAAGCTTTGGGCAACAAAGAAATGGTTCAGCGCAGTTCATCGTGTTCTCGTAGCAACGTGTTGTTCTCTTCAGAGAAGGCTTATTTTTCCATCTTTAGTATGTCGTCTTCTATGTCAAGATATCTTGATTTCAAAGAAATACTACGCAAGACTTATTGATTTTGATAAACTATTGTGAGTTGTTTCATTCTCCTGCGCTTTCATTTGCCACGGTACCGAGATGGTGCCACAGCACGAGTGTTAGTTTGTACAACATGGCGTAATTGTCAACTCTACAGAATTAGTTATTTTCACGTAACTTGAATATCACGATAATAGCACGTAAATTATAACTCGCATGCTAATAATTAGCTAAGTTGATAATTATCAACAACAAAATTATAAAAATGGTATTGTGTCATTTTTGACCCCATGAAACCTGGTCATCTTCTCGTCAACAGAATAATATGAAAATAGTAATAGTAAGTTAACAATACATATAATGGAGTAAATAGTAACAGTGGCATAGTAAGCAAATAGTAATATGAAACTAGTAAATAAATTTTCAGCAATGTAAGCGATAGAGTGTGGCCTTCCCACTGAACATTTAGATCGCAAGAAATGATTTGCTATTCCTCAGGTCCTTTTTGAATTGACGTAGCGTCTTATAAGAGTCGAAACTTATGTTATGAAGAGTTACTTATTATTATTGTTATTATTATTATTATTGTAACTGAGACGAAGGTTGGTGATTTTGCTAAAAATTTCAGCAGGAAGTGGTCGGGGCAGTTGGGCAGATTTTATATCAACAAAGCACGAATTATTATTGAAGAGCTTTCGAAAAAAAACTTTAAAATTAATTTAGTAATCTAAATCAGAAATTATTACTTTTTATTCTCATGTTTTCCCCATAACGTTCGTTGTATTTTTCTGAAAGAATGACAAGAACCTTCGATTCAAAAGCAATGAAAATTGTTTCAGCACTGAAAAAAAATTATCAGATCTGAAGCGTCAGGTGACACGTCGGCTACCCTCATTGGAAAGCGATTAGATTGAGGTTAGTTTGAGCCTCCCTAACTACAAAAAAAGTGGTCAGAAGTGAGGAAGGAGGAAGGCACCATTCAGTATGGATTTGGAACTGTGCACCTGGTGTGCCCTCATACTTTAAGCTAATGAAAAGTACGAATGAAAGAAGTTTTCTGAAACAAGACTACAGTTGAACAAATATCGATGTATTAAAATCTTCAGTATTGGACTAGTAATAATAATTGTACGCCAATTCAGACTATTTACTAGTCTGAAAAAAAGGACAGCAGTGAACCGAAAAACATGACAAAAAAAATCTTATTGCAACAAAATTTAGACCTGTCTAACCATCGGCTCGGGACTTCACATTTTCTCCCAGTGAGCTTTAAATCTCATACACAATCAGTTTTCTCCCTCGGGGGGTTGAAATCAAACTAAAGCGAGGACTGTACAATTAATACTAGTGCAATACTGAAGGTTTTAATACATCGATATTTTAGAGATTTTGAGGATTCGCCCTTATTCTCGGATCGCATAGAAAGGACAACGGTGACAGTGATTTAATTGGTCGGGAATATTCGTGAATTTGTGAACCCAGAGACACGTGTATAAAACAAATCTCTTAAGCTACACAAATGAACTAAAGCTATAATGCTATCCAGGACACCTCATCTCGGCTAGCCTATACCGTTTTCCCTCCATTCTTTTATATTCTTCACCCCTACCGATGCCCGTCAACAATCTATCACTTTCTCCCGACACCTCCTTGCTACTCAATACTCTCCCGACGTATCGCTGCTAACCATCAAACCTCTCAACTGCCCATCATCTCTCCATCCGACAATCACCTACTGCCCATCTTCTCTCCATCTGACAATCACATACTGCCCATCTTCTCTCCATCTGACAATCACCTACTGCCCATCATCTCTCCATCTGACAATCACTTCTGCCTATCTTCTCTTCATCCAACAATCACTTACT
>JACJUY010006101.1:2513-14945 GCA_014220935.1 Platorchestia sp. MABIK | reverse complement strand
CCACCCAACAATCACCTACTGCCCATCTTCTCTCCATCCAACAATCACCTACTGCCCATGTTCTCTCCACCCAACAATCACCTACTGCCCATGTTCTCTCCACCCAACAATCACCTACTGCCCAGCAATCCTCTGGACGCTCTATCAAATAATTAACGGCACAGTCAACACCAGGCAAAGAATTGTAAAAAATAGTCTTCACAACAAAAAGCGTTTTCTCTTGTTTTCTGGGCACCGTGAGTTCATTGTTATCAGCGGCCAAATTCCGAAAGATCAGAAATGTGAAGGGTGATTCAAAAAGAATGGCCCTATTTCATGATTTAATATTTTATGAAGGAAAAATAGCAAAAAAATAAAACTTATAATACAAGTATTCTACGAACTGTCAAGTTTTATATCACACGTTGCAAGAGCTCAATACGGCCTCCTTTGCAGCACGAACGATATCAATACGATATGAGAACTCTTCTCAAACACGTTGACGCACATCAGGATCAATTGAATTGATCGTTGCTGTTAGTCGATGTTTTAAGTTTTCCACGTCAGTTGGTAATGGCGGAACAAAGACTTTATTTTTTTACAGACCCCCAGAGAAAAAATCACAAACTGTGAGGTCAGGAGATTTAGGAGACCAAGCACAAAGAGCAATGTCTTGGGCCCCTGTCCGACCAATCCATCGCTGAGGCAGTTTTTCATTTAAAAATGCTCGAAGTGATAAGCTCCCCATCTTTGAAACCTGATCTTTCAAACACCCACTCCCTCACTCTGATTTATACATTTACTTACGAAACATTTGATCATGAAATATGGTCATTCTTTTTGAATCACCCTGTACTCTATGACTGAAATAGTAATTTTTTACATATTGTAAATTTCAACTCTGAAAGTTCAAATTTTAATTTTCAAAATTTATATTTTACCATAGAAAATCGAAGACTACTCAAGAAAGTTGTTATTTCACTTTGGAAAATTGCAATATCAGTTACTTACGAAGAGAGCGCGGTCCCCGCACGATGAGAATAAAACAAAGCAGGACAATTGGACTTTTTATTAGCAATATTTACTGCAACAGCGAAACATGTCTCTGGACCAGGCCTCAATTGGCAGCCTATCTTAAATGAAGAAATTACCAAAGTAAAGAATGTCTACCTTATACTTAATACAACTTTTAAAAATTTAAATATACATGTTACTCAAGCCAAGCCTCAACTGGAATTAAATGATACCCAGAATACCGCCAGTTGTGCCCTGAAGCTGATCAGTCGTTTACCTCAATGAGCTTGTATCCTAGATACTCAAAATACCGCCAGTTGTGCCCTGACGCTGATCAGTCGTTTACCTCAATAGCTTGTATCCTAGATACTCAAAATACCGCCAGTTGTGCCCTGAAGCTGATCAGTCGTTTACCTCAATGAGCTTGTATCCTAGATACTCAAAATACCGCCAGTTGTGCCCTGACGCTGATCAGTCGTTTACCTCAATGAGCTTGTATCCTAGATACTCAAAATACCGCCAGTTGTGCCCTGACGCTGATCAGTCGTTTACCTCAATGAGCTTGTATCCTAGATACTCAAAATACCGCCAGTAGTGCCCTGAAGCTGATCAGTCGTTTACCTCAATGAGCTTGTGTCCTAGATACTCAAAATACCGCCCGTTGTGCCCTGAAGCTGATCAGTCGTTTACCTCAATTAACTTGTACTCTAAATGATTGAAGTACAACCAAAAACAGAAAACTTGGGCAGACATTTAACACTCGTGTTATCAAACAAAAGCACCGCAAGCGTTAGAGCAGTTTTCGCTTTACACCACACAGGAAAGATGAGGTTTTCGGAGTTGCAGAATCTGCATGAAAAATATTTTTTGATGATCTCACGCTGTGTGACTCAGCGTCTAGAGGAGAGTTGATTTCAGTGCATAATCGAATTGAAATTCATGCCAGTAAAGAAATAATTACAGGTCTGATACTCCCGTCAATAGAACTACAGTTAAAAAGTAACATCCATATTGATAACATCCATGAGAAAAAATACCGGATGAATCTCATCATTTAAAATTACGAAGGTAATTTTAGCGCCCTGAAATATCGAGTGGAGATTCCTGTCTAGAAATCGAATCATGGAACTAAATTCCACATGAATGAAATGAGTTGCATTGATTGCTCCCCCATCCCCGCATATCATGCACGTGAATATACATGGCACGCGCACGTAGGCAAGTTAACGCAAACGTGGCACATGGACACACGTAGGACACGTACGAACGCGCTTTGTGAACGAAACGCGCACACTCGCGAGGCACGCGCGCACACTCGCGAGGCACGCGCGCACACTCGCGAGGCACGCGCGCACGCGCGAGGCACGCGCACACGCGCGAGGCACGCGCACACGCGCGAGGCACGCGCACACGCGCGAGGCACGCGCACACGCGCGAGGCACGCGCACACTCGCGAGGCACGCGCACACGCGCGAGGTACGTGCACAAATACGCGATGTCTCAAGACAGTGCAGGCCAACATGCCGACAACATTTTCCTTGCTCGCTTAATGCAACATACAGCTACGGTACATCACTTCTACCAACAGAAGTACTTAAATATGGTTCTAAACTATAATACACATAACATGAATGTGAATCACATCTATGGACTGGTTTATTGTAATACGAAAACATCTCTAAAGGACGCCACACAGACTAACACTGGCCTAACACTTGCCTCTTCCATAGTGCACTAAATAGTTCATAAGATATACAGGGTGGCGCAGAAACGCATGGGTTTGACTTGACAACTCTTGAGAGATATATTGCTCCCTGTTGTTTGACGTAACCTACCAAACAACAGGCCCCCACCCCGCCATTCCCCTCCTCCCCCCCCCATTGATACGACGCAAGTCAATTCCATGCTTTTTTTTTGCGCCACCCTGTAAAAGCGAGAAGCAAAAAGTTTGAAACGTCTACAAATATTTTCCTAAAAATTCGATGACAACTGTGCGGGGTGAAGTTTTCGAATCAAGAAATTAGAACAATAAAAAACATACTAATTCATGTTTTGTTGTACTGAGATGTAAGAAAACTCTAAAATATAATTCTCACGTAAACGCCATCACCTACAGTGACATCTAGGATAAAATTGTAAGAGAAATCCCACCCAACAATTGAAACACGAAGGAAACCAAAGCTTCTTCACTAGAGTAAGGAAGATTCCGTAGAGAGAAGCTTACCTGGTGTAGTTTGATTAGTTAGCTACCTGAATGGGCTTAGTGTTCGGGTGGCCACGACACCCCGTCATTCCGAGCTGGAAAACTAGCGACTTTTCTTATTTCTAAGAAACTATCATAGAACAGGTAAATCATCAATAACCTAGATTTGTGATTAGCATTTGGATTGTGAAATGAGCGGGATTGGTAACCGATCACCTCTGAGTAAGATTAGACGCGTGTCAATAGTCAAGTATGAGTGATCTGAGGGTAGCAAGAGATTTACAACCATAGCCTCTGGTGATTATTCTCTGTGTACGAATAGACTTACGTCAACAGCCAATAATGAAAGCCAATGGGCAATGATCATGATGAAATAGCCAATAGCGAATAATCATAGTGTACAATATACTTTCAATATTGACCAATAGCAAGCACGTGAAGATAACAGACAGAAATATATGCTACTGATATAAGAGACGAAGAAAAGAAAACTGTTGGCAAACACGCGCTCCAGACGACACAGAAACAGCCTGCAGTGTTTCGTGAACTTCAAGGGGTAAATTTACCCAGTAATCTCCGTACGAAGGAAGATGTAGAGTGACTCTCGTACATAATCAGTTGCAACACTCCCACACATGATCATACATGACTCCCACACATGATCATACATGACTTCCACACATGATCATACATGACTCCCACACATGATCATACATGACTTCCACACATGATCATACATGACTCCCACACATGATCATACATGACTCCCACAGATGATCATACATGACTTCCACACATGATCATACATGACTCCCACACATGATCATACATGACTCCCACACATGATCACACATGACTCCCACACATGATCATACATGACTCCCACACATGATCATACATGACTCCCACACATGATCATACATGACCCCCACACATGATCATACATGACTCCCACACACGATCATTCACCAACATGCTATGAGCGACGTGTATGAAAACAAGCGAGCAAGACAGAGAATTGATTAACACGATGAGAAAATTGGCGCGAAAGATTCGCTCATGAAGCGTAGGTGGGACGTAGGCAAATTAGTCACGTCAGACATGACATCGCCGGGCAAAATCCGAAAGTGAAACCAAATTGAGCCAGTCCGACTGAGGTGGTGCTGAGGCATCTGGACGCGGTGGAGACAGCCACTCTGAGGTGCCTAGAGGTGGAGGCAAGTGCCCGGAGGAGACGGTGAAATTGCCTGAAGGAGGTGGAGGATGTGCCTCGAGAATGCGGTGTGAGTGCCTGGAGGAAGTAGTGTGAGTGCCTGGAGGCTGTGAAATTGCATGGAGGCGACGGTGTGATGCCTGGCGGCGACAGTAACTGGAGCCGGTGTGAGTGCCTGGAGGCAGTAGGGATGCCTGGAGGACTGTAGGAGGCAGTGCCTGGAGGAGGCTGAGTGCTCACAAGGGCGAGCTGTAGCTGTTGGCGTCCAGGGCACGGAGGTAGCTGCCATCGACACAACATCATTAGGTGAAGTCCTTCGCTGCTTCTTACGTTATTTCATTCGTTAATTCATTCATTAATTCATAATTAATTCATTCATGGGCTTGGTTGAATTATAAGGGCCGTAATGCTAGCTAATTGCCTGGTGAAGTTCGTATCAATACTCCAGATTAATTAGAAGTTACAGTTGAAAATTTATGTACAAATTATGGACATTTCAATTCTGAGTCAAGGGCCAATTTTCATGTTTTGCTAAGAATTCTGTCGCTTGCTTGTAACGCTGTAAACATTTTTATTTACTGACTTTATTAACAAAGATAATGATCTCATTAAAGACGTGTTTCTTTGCACTTTTGTATATAATTCAGATTTGCAAAAAGCAAATCATTTACATATATCCAAATCCTGAGAGTACTTCAATTTGCAACCATGTTACAAACTCGTACAAAGAAAAAATGCATTCTGTATTCTTGATGCCAGGCAGTCTAATCTTTTCTATCCGTTGTAGGTTTGGGTAACACAACACCGTAAAATTTGTCTTGTAAACTTTTTAAAACCTCACCAGTCTTGAAACCGAACAAATTTGGCCTCGGCATGTTTAAATGTATCTGATTAAACAACCTCAGTCTGTCATGTTCTTGTGCCCTTCGTTGGACCTTTCCTTTTTTTTACAATAGCGAGTCTGCGCATTTTATTTATTAAATTTCAAGTGTTTATCCGGAGTGTGTAGCAGATTTTATGTTAACTTTCTGAGCAAGATCAATGGGAATAACACTATAACTTTTAAAGTCCCACTTTAGTCATCAACGAAGTGTACTTATTTTGATACTTTCAAATTTTGGGTGCCGTTTGCTAGCCTACGTCGAACATTTAAAAGATTTCGCCGGACCTTCAATGCGTTAACTGCGGTTGCTGCCGTCAGTTTGGGCGGTTGGAAGTTGCAGAAATCAAAAGCCATCTTCACTGTTTTCTAACAAGCGAGGAAAATATACTTGGACGGTAGCATTTAAACTCGTACGCCGTAGTCTAATTTCAATAAGGTCAGTGAAATAACTGAAACGTTATTCATTGATACTGGTACGTGAATGAGCAGTTGACCCAAAGGTACACGTATGTGCCATTACGCAGTCAACGTGTTCACGGCCTACTTTGGCCAGGCGTTGATGGGCACATTTTAATCCTTTAAAATCATTTCAAGTTTAAGTTCACTTAGTAAAAATATTTGAAATAAATTTCTAACGCACGTTCACCCTTAACTTGTAGCTATGTTTCTTCTCGCTACGTGAATTATTTTCCACACTTTAATGCACTCAGAAGAATGTTTTTTTCTTTTTTCCTTCCTTTCACTTCAGTCAAAATGCTAAGTTCCCTGACTGGCGAACAATTCCTTCGAATAAGAAGTCACAGACCGTCAGTTCAAAGTTCCACTTGAAAGCGGTACCGTATTTCCGACTTTTATTTCATTTGTTGCTAATTGTTGCTTTCGATTGCGAATTCAAAGTTTGGCTTAGGTAATTTGATTTCATTGTCTCACGACTGGGAATTTGAAAATTCAATGAAACGAGGTCATTTTAGTTAATTCTCATCCTCTTTCATTCGTTCATTTGAAATTTTAACTCAGGTATTTCGATTCAATTTAATTTCAATTCAATGTACATATTTTAAAATTCAATTTAATTTCATTTTTTTCATTCTAATTGAAATCCACAAGAGATCCTAATTAACTAGGCTACTTTAATTTAGCTCTCACCTTTTTGTGTTCGGTAATATGAAATTTACGTAGAATGAGGCAACTTCCTCCCTTCTCCTTTGGACTGTTAACATGAAATTTGCATAAAATGAGGTCATTTTATTCAACTTCCATCCTCGCGTGCTCGTAAACAGAAATTTGCATTGAATGAGTATATTTAATCCAAGCAACATCTTCGTTTGTTAACACGAAATTTATACCGAATGAGTAAATTTCATTTAACTCACATCCTCATTTACTCATTAATCCGAAACTTACACTAAATGGGTAAATTCAACTCTTCTTTCATCCCGACACACGCAAGAGAATGCCGCGCTTTAGAGCTCCACCTTACCGCGGCCGCACGGTGTGGTGCCACAATGTCGGGCTTTCTGGGATCACTCCAGAGTTACTAAATGCTCTTGTTTCAGGGACAATCGAGATCTTTACTTCTTTGAGCTTTAAGCCTTTCAGAAAAAATAATGTTAACGTAATCTTTCCTCATTCGAGAGGAAAATTTAAATTTTTTAGCTGAATATGATTCTAACCTTCAAAGTGTTTTTCTCCAAATAGATGCAGGTATTTTACTTGGCATTTGCGTTATAAAATCATACCAGACATCCTTGGCTAATGTAAAGCAACTTAAAACGTAGCTATAACAGTAGGCCTCTATAAAACAAGTCCCCACAGGACGCTGCAATAGGCCTACACAGAAATAACTACCCACAGAACATGCAACATGTTTACACAGCCGGCTGCAGTAGGCCTATATACTCAGCTGCAGTAGGCCTACACATACAGCTGCGGTAGGCCAACACATACAGCTGCGGTAGGCCTATAGAATGCTACAGTAGGGCCACACAGCGGCTGCAGTAGGCCTACACAGCGGCTGCAATAGGCCTACACAGCGGCTGCAATAGGCCTACACAGCGGCTGCAATAGCCTACACAGCGGCTGCAATAGGCTTACACAGCGGCTGCAATAGGCCTACACAGCGGCTGCAATAGGCCTACACAGCGGCTGCAGTAGGCCTACACACGAGAGCAAGTACCTGGGGTTGTGCTCATCAATCCTGGCCCGGAAGACGCTGGGGCCGATGTCAGCAGAGAGGCTCGTGAGGCACTGGCTGGCCGCCGAGCTCGTCAGGCTGTTGTCGCACTCCTGCCACACACACACTCGGCATTAAAGGCTTCACTCTCCTCTTAGCCTCGTGTTATTGGTCGTGTTCTAACTCTAATGTAAGCAGCGACATTAGGCTTTGGTAACTTCCCTTCCGTCCAGGCCTAGTGCTATTGGCCGGGTTATAACTTTAATGTACACATTCTAGCACCAGCCGACACTATGCTATGGTTATTTGGCTCTCCTCTTAGCCTAATGTTATTAATAGGGGCGTTCTAACTCTAATGTACGCCCTACAATCCAAGACAACGACACGTTTCACTCTTTGAGAATACAACTTTGTCCTCTTAAGTTCACTAGCGAACTAGGTTGAGAAGTTCCTGAAGCTTGCACTGTAAATAGAGTCCAAATTTTGATGCCCGTGCTGACACATCAGTTGCAACTTGTTGAGAAAGCAAGTTTCTTTTCCTGTATTCTTTGCGTAATTATTGATCAAATCGGAAGAGAATTTTTTGGAAGCCAGTAAGTTAGTAAGAAAATCATTTATATAGTTATACAACTTTGATCGTCTTATTAATGCTTTGCTATTTTGCTTGCTTGTTTGTTAGCTTTTCACCATCCACACCTTGCTTTCAGCAACAATATACCGTGAAACTCACACCCTCCTTTTAGCATTTACATAGGCAAAATTAAGCACCCTGCTTTCAGTCAAAATAAGGCAAAATTTTCAGTATAAATCTGCATTAGGGGTATCAACAGTTATATTATCAACAGTTATTATTTGCCAAGGTCTTTTAGCAAGTGAAGTCCTGCGATATCTAATATTTTAGAATTCGAGATTGAAATAATTAAACCAACCAAGAGACGGGTAATGCAACTCAGCAAAAACTTGCAAACAAATATTCAAACAACTAGCACAACCATCTTATCCTCAGCACAACCAGCATAATACCAACACTACAACCAGCACTACCAGCACAACCTTACTAGCACAACACCACCACATCACAATAATACCAGTACAACCAACACAACACCACCAGCACAACCAATGCAACACCACCACCACATCACAATACTACCAGTACAACCAACACAAACACCATCAGCACAACCAACGCAACACCACCAGTAACACCACCACCACATCACAACACTACCAGTACAACTAACACAAACACCATCAGCACAACCAACGCAACACCACCAGTACCACCACCACAACTCCACATGAGCTACTGACGAGGGCATAGAAGATGTGGTCTATGAAGAGGTGGAGGTGCGACTTGAAGGTCTTCTTGCCGAGGCCCTTGCAGATACGCGGCAGGTTCTTGCAGAGGGTCTCGAACAGCGTCATGTGCTGCGTGTAGTGCTTACAGCGGCAGCTCTCAGACAGCTCCGGCAGCAGCTCTGCTCTCACACAGGGGGGAGTGTCAGCCGTTTTGTACTCTAGCTTATGCTAACTATTGCGACAGAGAGACCTCGCACAGATATATCGGTAATCCCCACCAGAAACAAAATTCAAGTTAAATGGCCCACCGTGAAGAATAAGTAAATTATCTATCTATCAGATTTGATTAAATGTTAGTACAGAAACTATGGTTTAATGCAACATACAGCTACGGCACATCACTTCTACAAACAGAAGTACTTAAATATGGTTCTAAACTATATTACACGTAACATGAATGTAAATCACATCTATGGACTGGTTTATTGTAATACGAAAACATCTCTAAAGGACGCCACACAGACTAACACTGGCCTAACACTTGCCTCTTCCATAGTGCACTAAATAGTTCATTAGATATACAGGGTGGCGCAAAAACGAATGGGTTTGACTTGCGTAGCATAACTGGCGAGAGATAAATGGCGGCCTGTTGTTTGGTAGGTTAGAGCGTCAAAAATATCAAATATTAGGACACCGTCTAGTATGCAGATCAGGAAACGCGGAATCAACACACAAGGTACATAGAAACAGGAAGTTGAGAAAGAAGTTTATGAAACAAGAAAAAATTGAAGAAGAGAGTCGTAGGTACTGAAAAATAAGACAAAAGTGAACTAAGAAAGATGGTCCGTAACAAAACAAAAGACCTATTCTATTTCAACAAAAGGAAGGCGTACCTAACTATCACGTCGGGACCTCACATATTCCCCCTGGGAGCGTTAATTTCCATAGATATAATAAATTTACCCCCCTGAGGGGTGCACTCACACAGGGTTGAATATCAGCCATTCAGGTCTCAGACTCATGCAAACCATTGCGACAGATAGCGGCGTCCAACTGTTTTTTTTTTTGTCGACAGTGTAGTAATGGTGACGTCACGGCATTAGACCAATAGCAGCGCTCACATTGCTTCTGGCAACACTGCTAGCTCCAAATATAGCACCGATATTGGCCTAACGACCTGTCGCAAAAGTGACGTCATCCAGACTGTTTGAAATGAAGCCTTTCTATTGGCTAGTCGAACAAGAGGAGGCGTACTATATCCCATAGAAATGACAGGGTAGTTGGTCATTAAGAAGAAAAGATTATCTATCCCAAACGGGGTTCATAGGCGTTTCATGAGTGCATTTGAAATTTGTAGGATTCTATAGCGAAGTTCATTGGAATTATAAGTGAAGTACATAAGATTTATCAGTTAGTATCCTCTCTTTGAAATAATTTCTTTACATCGGATCGAAATTAGCACATGCAATCATCGCCCTCAACTATGAGTACATTCAAAGTTTACAGAGTTTAACAGCACAGTTTACTGGATTTATCAGTAGAGTTTATAAGATTTATCAATAAATTTTACACGATTCATCTGCAAGTCTCTTCTTTTCGAAATAGCTTTTTCGAGCGCCTCACACTCCCATCGGACCAAAAAGAGCACACGACAACACACACCCACCTATGACGGTGAGGTGGCCGTGGTGGCCCCCCACGATGGCGAGCTCCCCCAGCAGCCACACAGCCCCGTCCGCCCCCTCCCACGGCTGGGGGGGGCGCCGGAAGCGGCAGTCTGAACAGCCTCCTCCTCCTCCTCGCCCCATCTTGGGGGCCAGCGACCCACACGAGTACATCTGCAACGGGGGTGTGGAGCTAGTCCAGTGATACTCGTAATACCTTCCTTCACCCTATCTCCTCTCACACTATCCCTCATAGCTCTCCTTACTGTAATCCCCTCACACTACCTCCTCATAGTTCTCCTCACAGCTCCCCTCACACTATCCATCATAGCTCAACTTACAGTAATCCCCTCACACTACCTCTCACAGTATCCCCTTTCATTATCCCTCATAGCTCCCCTCATGGCACCCACTCACAAGATCCCTCACACTACTCACTCATAGCTGCCCTCACACTGTCCACTCATAGCTCCCCTCACAATACAAAGCGCCCCGCACACTATCCCTCATAGCGCTCCCCACTCACACGACCCTCACATCATCCCCACACACTCCCCTCACAACACACCTGCCGATTCTCATGCAGGTCGATGTCGTTGTCACGGCGCTGCTTGACGACGCCGTACGTGGCAGGACTCGAGTCCAGGGCAGCGTAGCGCTCCGTCTCGCTGCTCTGCTGCGCCACACCTGCGTCATCACTCACTCAGTTACTTATTTCGCACACTTGCTTACGAAGCTTAAGTAATGTACGAAGGTAGTACCTCGCACTGATGTAAGCCTTTACTTGTTTGTGAAAGTTTGGTTATTAGGGGATTCACTTAATCTAAGGGTACAAATTTATTGCAGTTGTTCGTGGCTCCAATCATTTATGGTATTGGTTGAATAAACAAGTCTGATTTTTACACGCATAAGTGCAGGTTTACATTCTTCAAAAGCATTATAGCATTACTTAGTTCAAGACTATCTAGCCAAAACAAAGGCGATCTCAAGAGAGCAAAGAGAAAAGACCACTCAGAGAAGACAGTAGAAAACAAGAAATCTATGGTGTGTTCCTCTACTCAGGAGACCCAGCGCACTGAAACAGCTGGGAAGGAAGAAAACGAAAACACGTAAAAGAGATAGAAAATATGGCATGAACACTGTAAGAAGCCAAGTGGGCATGAGAGACAGAAGTTCGAAAGGCCTATCCACAGCCAAGATACCCCAACAGTATCCCCCTGGAAAGTCGCCAGTGGCCATAGCATAGGATATACCCAGTCTAACTTTTTCACCGCCTGCATTCATGTTTTTTGCCGCCTAAGGGATTAAATCGCTTAGGCGGCGAAAAACATGCATGCAGGTGGCGAAAACGTTAGACTGGGTACACGCTAAACTAACCTAAAGCTATTGCCTATCCTATGTCCCCTGAGAGGGCCCGGGTTTAGCTCGGATACATGATTTACTCGTGAGATGACTCCGTCAGCACCACAGCATTGTGATAGGAATAAGATATCCTCAGTTCCAACACGGCCCTCTGTACGAGCAAGTTATACCAGGCTTTATAACAAAGATTTTCATGAACTTTCAACACGTTCATTTGTTCAAAAAAATCTCGATCATTGAGCCTAAACGCGAAATTATTTATAATAATAATATTATAATAATTATAAGCGATCTCAAAAACCACTTCAGCACGAGTAATCTGATGAACGTTTCTTGATGCTCTGAGTTTGATTATTTTTAATCATACAGGACGCCCACAACACGCCCCTTACAAAGGTTATTTATACACAACCGGTTCACAAAAAAAAAAGGATTACAAGTTATGCATCTCGTAAGTTACACATATGTTAACCATGAGTTATATGTCTTCTACAGCCGGTTCCCCTACACACAAACTAAAGTTATACACAAGTTGAACAAACATGAGTGGTAAGCTTTCTACAGCCGTTTAGTAGATTAGATTAGATTATTAGTTAGTTTAAGCCTCCCTATCCGCTACAAAGGCGATCCAAAGAGAGG
>JACJUY010006100.1:3864-34847 GCA_014220935.1 Platorchestia sp. MABIK | reverse complement strand
TATAACTAGTTTGGTACAACAATGTGAATTAAAAGCTATAATATTCTTTCAGCGAAGGTGGAGAAATGGCTGGAGTCATCATTACCATCGAAATGCTTCCACGTGTATACGAATTAAAACTCTGAATAATCATCTTACACGATTTCCAGTAAATTATCACTTCCCATCACAACAGAGTATGGGGTCTTCGTAAACAAACATTTAAATTTTCGTACATCGCGTTAAGAGCCAATGCTAGTTTAGAGTTTTATGATGAGAATGAACTAGATTAGAAGCCGAGAAATTAGTTTTTATTTTCGGTAAAGGAGAAAATCTTCGATCAAAGTAATTTTGCACTCAGTCTCTCTTAGTGGCTGGATTATCACAAACCCATGTTCATTTCCTTGGATTTTTTGTATTTGATCATAATAAACTTTGAAAAGCTGCAGCAAACTTTTATCGGAGGAGGACGAATAAGCGAGAGCTTTTGGTGAGGGGACAAGATTTACTATTACATTCGACATCATTATTTAAGGTGAATTAGTGATTCTGAAAGTTTTTTCCAGCGAACGATGTTATAACAACAAAATTAGTAATGTCTCTTTCTAATTTAACGCTGTACTCTCATTAAAACTAATGTAAAAACTGTTTTCAATTTAGTCACAATACCAAGCATGTAAGCGCCGTCCGCTTTTGTTTTTTTTGTTTGTTTTTCTCCGTAATTTGTATCGTCGAGTTTGACTTCGGTTGGTGTCTGCATCTGGCGGAGTTCATTCTGGTTGCGGACGGTGTGAAGACGGGTTCAATATTCATTATGTTCTGCATAGTTTTCATGTCTAATTGATTGGGACCTTGTTTGTGCCATACGTCAGATATGAATTTCTTCTACTTGTAAATTTAACATCTGTTCATTCTTGTTTCAGCTTTTTATATTATACAAACTATTCGAAACCGTTTATTAATAAAATGATCAACGAAGACGCGTATCGAATAAATGCCAAACAAAATTTCTATTCATATTTGCTACGGCAGTTACGAAGCATTTGGCCAAAAAAAGAACAACTCTATGAATTATTTAGTCAATTCATTCAATCTCATTAAATCCCATTGTTCTATTTATTTTGTTACTTCTATTGGCTTACCCTATCGGAAAGTTAAATTTATACTCATTTATCTATAAAATGTCATTAAAAATTGTGTCTGCAGTGATAAGCAATAGAATCCCACTACTATTTATCTGCTTTAAGCATCAATTATATTTAATATCAATCCAAACTTTGCTCTAACGTAGCGTTTAGTTTTAATAATGGGGAAAGTATTATTTGAAAAAATTTTTATTGACAAAAGGAATTATTTGATCGACCATCAATTTCATGATTGAGAGAAATCTTCTTAAAATAGTTAGAATTTCGTTTTCTTCTCCAAACGTTCTAAAATCTACGAAAACATCCCAACACGTCACATATCTCTGTAATTGCCACTGAATAGCTCATTGCCAAATAGTCGTCAGTTACGTTCCATTTATGAATGATAATTTTCCCCTTTATGTAAGTAGTGGAGCTCAGCTTCGGTTTATCTAACAAGAAGATGTTGCTTGGTGGTTTTCAAGGTTAATGCTACAGTAAGAAGAGGCCGATACTTAACCAGAGGAATTGAAAAACTAAAAATATCAGTGGTATAAATCTAAAAAATTCCCTAAATCATAACAGAAGGTGATTCGTAAGTGCAGATCGATGTAGGCGTAACATACGGAGGTAAACAGCACAAAATGATCTCCACTTGGATATTTTTTCTTTTAAATTCCCTAAATTTAGATGTCCCATAGTTTTACCCCGTGGTCTCAGTTCACCAGGGTTATAGAAAACGCAATAGGCTGAGGAATATGGAGCTGATAAGTTTAATAAATAAAAATGTAGACTAAACTTATTCTAAGCCTAACCTACTTAGGGATACTCCAACCCCTGAGAGAAAGGACGAGAAAGGTATAGAAGTAAATTTACTCGGATAGAGAAGGAAAGTTAAAGAGGGAGGGAAGCTCTTATGCGTCAGCCTTCATGATGATAAAAACCAGATGTTAGATTACATTACGTTATCCCTAACCATGTTGCATGGAATCATGACAATCATGAAAATAGCAAGAATTCGCACAATAACTCAGTTCTCGGGCCCATCAAATGTCTGTTAGGAACTTTATTTGATGCATTTAACGGGCATTTGATGCACCCGAGTACTAAATTATTGCTCGAATTCTTGTTATTTTCATGATTGTCTTACGGTATTTTAATAATGCTGGGGCCACACTAGCCTCACGTTTGTTCGTCAAATGAACTCTGGAAAGCCCGTTCGCTCATCATTTGATGAAAGGATGCTCATCATCTCGTGAAAGGTCGTCGGAGGTGTTCAGTCACCAAATGAATTACGAAGAACAAAGATGGCGGACAGTGTTGACAAGTTTCGTAGCGGTTATGTTGACTTTATACGATGATTGTGGCCATATTTAGTTTGAGAAATATTTATAATTTGGTTGTGAGCTGTTTTCATGGTGATATCCTTGTGCAAAGCAATGAAATTAGGTGCTAGGTCGTGCAGTTCAGTGAAAAAGCAAGTACCCTGCCATCAAACAAACTAAACATTTATTTCCAAAAATGTTGACACAATTTACATAAATGATTATGTGGTAAATAAATAAACTGTTTGGTTTTCAATTTATTAGCATAGCTCATGAATACTGTTTACATAAAGATCTGTTAAAAACTTGTTTTGCTTGTATTTTTATAGCAGTTCCTTTCAGTTTACTAGAATATGTTTGTTTTCTTTTACTTTTGAAATCTTCAATACAATTGAATAGAATTATCTGGAATTCTTCATATACAATCAAGTTTGATGTAAAAGTGTTCTATTTATTTAGCTATTGTTTTGTGTAAGAAAAGTTATCCCTCTAATTTCAATGAATTAATTTGCAGATTCTAGACCAGAAGTTAGTTATAGCTTAAAACCTCTGGTCTGGAGCTGTGGGAAGCAAGCCTTGGATGCACTTTACCCAGATGGCCTTTTTGTCGGATTGTATGCAACCAGACTCCAGCATGAGCAGCTTGAATATTCATTCAAATGATGATTTTGTTGCCCCTGTTTTAAATGGAAGGCAAATTGAAGAGCCCTCTTCAGAGAGTATTGTTGTGTCAGCAGATTGGTTTCAGGCAGAACCAGACAATACTGTTGAGACTCAGTTAATGGGTACTGCAGTCGAAATTGATAACGACATCGTTCATGTAAGCTAATGTCAACACCAGAGGTGGCTCTATTAGTGGGTCCAATCCCTAAAATTGTGGTGCCTGCACCAAGGCCCTTCTCCTGTAGAAGAGAAGATACATGTACTGATGTCACGAGCAGTAGCGGGGGATGTTGTAAGCGTAAAAGAAGTAAGAAAGAAAAGACCAGCATTTTAACTACGGTGAAGTCATTTCACGAGAAATTCCTAAATTTTGTTGAGAGTTCGTTAGCATCAAAAAGGAGTGCTGGAAATGATCACTACATTACAAAAGCTTGTGCGGGGTAAAGTGAACAGTCTTGCGGAAGAAAAACGAATGGAATTCATGTCAAAACTTGTTAAACTATGTTCTGAGAATTGAAAAGTGATAGATGTCATTTGCTGGCCCCTTTAACAATATTCATAAACTTATCTAATCTATAAATTGCTTCTCAGCCTTGTTGTTAAATTGTTCTTTTCTTTTTTTTTAATGTATGAAAAGATCAATCAAGTTGTGCATCATGTGCGAAAATGGCATGTCTATGAACAACACAATATTATACTATAATAGGGTACGGACCACCTTTTTATTTTTATTCCTTTATGACCGGTTTTTCCCCTCTAATACTTGACTCTTAATTTTCATCTCGTTTCATAAACCTCCCTAGTTGCTGTTTCTCTATCACGGGGATACAACTATTATATCTATGGGAAGTAATGCTCTCAGGAGGAGGATGTTACGGCCCGAACTGATGGTTAGGTAAGCCTTCTTTTTGTTTAAATAGTTGTCATTTGTTTTGTTTTACGGATCATCTTTTTTCGGCTTATTACAATTTTTTCTTCAGCATCTACTACTTTCTTCTTGCACTTTTATCTTGTTTGAACTTCCTTCCTGACTTGCTGTTTAAATGCGCATTGTATCCTGTTTGGCAACACACTCGTGTTACCACACAAGGATGGCCTGTGTGAGACACATATTGTGCTCAGATTCCCGGTGTATGTGCTCATACTCGATGGTCCCTTCACTATTCCTCTCTTGATAAAGTAATTGTCATGACTAGGAAGGCTTAAAATGACGTTAATAATAATGAGAATAATAATAGTGATAGGTATAATAATTCGCTGTTTCTATGCACACGTAATCTTCTGTAGGAACACTAATGCCTAAATAGGTGACCAAAGAAACTATTCAATTACCTTAGGATGTGAACCATTGCTGTGCGCCATATGTGCATAATGGTGGGCATACGAGAACATCGATGAAACTATTTCAATTAGTCACAGATTTATAAGCTAAGTGTGAGTGTGGACAAAACTGTTTGTTTGGTAGCATTGGTTACCGTTGTTTGTTTTTATAATGGGATTTTTTACTTGTTAGGAAAATTTGCACATAAGGTTTGCCACAATGTGTAATTGTGAATTCAGATTATGGACATTCCTAACCTTAAGACGTTATCTAGTGTGATGTACTACGCACAGCCAGTAGCGATCGGTTGGAACCGGGGTAGTAATCGATGAACACTAGAACGAACAAATTTATTTCCACACCCCACTGGGCTTCAACAAGTTAAAATCAATAATTTACTCTGATAATTTAAGGAGCAAGGATTAAAGCGCCACCTAGCACCCTTTAACACATTAGAAAGGCACGACCAAAAGGAGAAAACCAAACGATACTATAGCAAGAGCAAGAGCGGAAAGGAGCGGTCGGGACGTGGGCGTAGCAAATCCTGAGACAGGAAATACAGTGAACGAATTAATACCTACGGAATTTACAATGTTACAATATATTCGTCTCCAATAAGACTTCTATTATTCAACCTAACACGGCCATACTTACCCCAAGCATCAGCCCCTCCGCACCAGTGACAGAGACCAAGTGTCCGCAGACCACTCCCCAGAGGTCTATTCTCCGATCTTTACTATAGTTCTTAATTTTATGTACACAGCAGGCTTTTAACAAAACAAAGCGCTCTACTTGATTTAACCCTAAACAATACCCATACAATGTACAACAATGGAATTCTAATCCTCAACACACTACATCTAGTATGCTGTAATTACATTTCCTAAGTCCTGTTAATGTAGTTCTTTAGTTGGCCTTACTAAGTCAATTAATTTAAACAATTTAAAAAATTCTTTTACCACAGGTGATACAGAGGTCGATTGTTTCTTAAGTCTAGTACAATAGTCAAATTTGAGTATAGCTACCTGTGGGCCCAAATAAGTTCAGCGACTTCTGGGGCATCCTACCATCAACGTTCTTTTGAAGTGTACCATACTGTTTAACCTAATTCACTTAACCTAGTTTTGCATTAGACTGATCAATGAGATAATTAACTCGATATTAGAAGCTTCATTTTACAAAATATGTCATACAGACCATATTTTAACCGTATAATCGATAAATGATTTAAGAGCAGACTGAAGATCGGCGATATTACCCATGGCAAATTACATTATTAGGACCAGTCATGCAGGAGATAAGATTAGACTTGATGATCTTACACGACTAGTATTATGATAGGAAGTGAGACTCGAGATTGACTTTGAATACCTTGTAAGAATTACTTTCACGGATATCCACAGGTATTGAGTTCCAAGATTTAGTTCCAACGAAGAGGATACTGTGTTGCGACGGGCCGCACCCACGTTAAAGTTGCTCCATTCTGTGTGCGTGTGCGAGTCTGTGTACGTGCATGGCTAGTCACCGTCACCAAGAACCACGCCCACTGCAACAGCTGCCACACGTCGCTGCGTGGCACAATTGTAGTACAAACATTTATTATGGTATAGCTTTGCTAAAGAAGTAGCATTTAATAATGGATTTAAATACTTTAGGTTTCATTTTACACTTAAACGTCTCAGCCGTCTTAAACGACACATATTATATGAGTTGGACCAAATAAGAGCACAGTTACTGCGATTCTAGCGTGTCATAATGTCTCGTTCGTATGTCACGATGTATTGATTACAATGCAAATCTCTTTAGTTTATAATATAAATTTGTAGTTCATTCAAACAATTAACACGATCTTTTTGATATCAAATGAATAAAAGTATTCTAACAGGTTCATTATAATTTGAATTAAATTAAAGTATTCAAGTGCTGATGCGTTCTGTAAGATGCCTTTAATGTATATTGACGCCAAATGAATTTGATTAATTTACTTTTGAAACTTTAGTTCAAAACCTTATTGTGCTCATATCAGTATATTTACTAGTCACTTCCCTCTCGTTTAATATCATTCTATTTTGGTCGCAAACTGCAAAGTAAAGGAACCTCAATGCATTCATTGAAGATGCGATAAAGAAAACTTGACGCTAACACACGAAGTAATGAATGTTATAAATTTCATCACAAATGTTTCACCTTTTTAGTTTCCCTCAGGAAATAGTCCCCCATCCCGTCATATATGACATACACGTATGATGCTTCATCAATACCGATTTTCTTTCCGTTGCTCTGGCGATGAGATAGTTTTTAAATGAATATTAATGCTCGTGGCCACACTATTTAATGCTACCAACTTTGTTATTTTTTGTCTTTACGTGTCAACTAAAAAATTTAGGACGATATTTAATGACATTTTTAAAACTTCTTACATAAGTAATAAAAATACATTTTAAATGAAAGACAATTGCATGGAATAATATTTATTTGTATATGTGATACATGCTTTTATTATTTATTGTGAATTTAGTTACGACCGTTCTTTCAACTTCTCAACTATACGAAATATTTTTCATTCTTCCGGTGTTTGAATAAAAAATTATTCATTAAACATTTCTTACTGCAAAATGTCAATCGTTAAAATTCGCAAGATATAGAATTAAAAGGGCGATTTTTAGGAAATCTAATTCGCAAGATAAAAAGAAGAACCAATATAAAAGGGAACATTTTTTTGATAACAAACGTTTCGGAAACGTTTTTTCGGAACACGTTAAAATTCTATTCATCTGTCAATCTATAAAGTGCAACGTTTCGATGAGAAACTATCATCATCTTCAGGCTGAAAATTCAAGTAAATCAAATTTTTTATTTGAGTAAATCATATTCATTTAACCAGTCATAAAACTCGGTGCTGCTTTTAATAGCAATTTCAATGTACATTACATTTTCCTGATCTTGACCGTTCGCCGTTAAAGCCAGGAATTTAAAACCATCGAGTAATTCAACACCTTCCATATTGCACATAAGCTCGCAATCTACATAGCCAATTCTAAATCACGACTGGCAATTTATTGTAAGCACGTGCATAACCTAACTGCACTGCGACATCTGGTAACTCATTCTAGTTAGACGATAGAACGACTTCTGGCAATGAGGTCAACTCCGGACCAGTGCACATGACGCACCCTATACGCACACGGACGCTGCAAAACACGCACACAGAGTGGAGCAACTTTGACGTGGGTGCTGACGGGGCGGGACGAGTTCGGGACAGGAACTATACCTGTAAGATGTACGTGTTATGGTGTAATAAGGTTGGCCTCTTTTGTGGCCTTTTTGATCAAAAGTGTGGCGTCATGTGGACTGGGACATCTGGCAATCCTGTGGGTGAGACCGTGACGACACGTGTTCAGTTCGTATTTAGCTCCTCTGATCGTTGGATGTGCATTTAAGTCTGTCTTGTTTCAGGTCAAACTTGCATTATATTAATTAATTGATAATGTGAGTGATATAGAGGAACTTAGTGAAAGTGATAGGGAGGTAACCACTAACCAGTGGCCCTAGTGGAGCTAGACTAGCTCCACTAGGGCCATTTTTGTGGTATTATCGATGTTGGCGTATAATTCTAAGTGTTATTTACGATCTAGACAATCTTGGCTTTTTTTCCCAATCTTGGCTTTTTTCACAGGGTAATCTTGCCTTTTAATATTTTTGTGAGTGGCAACCCTGGTGGTCGACAGTCGGCGGGGCCGGGTGGCGAAACTTGTCCGTATTTTGTGTTGTTGGCTGGATCGCGCTGAATGTATGTATAGTGTGAACGTGGCGTCGAGTGCTGATCTTTATTAGTTTCGTCTTTTTATTTAAAATACCAATATCGTTATCGCTAGTATCGGAATTTTGGAGTTATCGATTATCGGCGATAAATTTTTCGCCCATTCTCGATTATCGGTTATCGCCGATAAGGTTTTCGTTATCGATTTATCGGTTATCGCGATAACGTTTTTTCGTTATCGTGCCCACCACTGCTATCAAGACATGTACAACATAATTGAAGTAATACGTGAATTTAAAACCTAGGTAGTGTTGTCCTAATTTATTAAAAACGCAAGAATAAATATGTTAATTTGGACTATACGAGCCTAATAAGAACATTTTAGAATGTGAATAATTGAAGAAAACAAGAAAGTCATTCTAGGGTTTCATATTAGAAAGAGTTACATTATCTCTGAAATATGGTGCAAATGTCTGTAATTGATAAACACACATAGGTACCAGGACGTTCCAGTTTGATGATTGCACAAAACGGAGAGGAAAGTCAAAAAAATGTATCCTATAGCTGGTTACTTGAGGCTGAATAGCGCTTGTGGAATCGTGAGAACAATAAAGATAATGACCTTTATGGATTGAAAACACTTCTAGCAGGTTACATGTACATGACATATAAGCTTTGGATTTCTTGACATCATGTGATAATATTAGAATTGCTTGTTTTCGCCGATCTTCAAAGATATTATTTCGAGTGAGCATGAAAAATCGAATAAAGAGTGAACTGGCTGCCTAAAAGAGCACGTTTTAGCCCACACATCAAGTTTATAAGACAAATGCAAATCGCTTTATCAGAAATTTTGCAAAAAGCTGCTGTGGGTAAGTTTATCAATGAACGTTCATGAATGTACGCATACATAGACACACACGTGCACACGGATACCAGTATACCAGCATGAAAATTATAAAAATTACAAGTTTTGTTTTATAATTATAAATTTTAACACAACGGTCATTAGTTGATAAGCACCTTAGTAAAACATATAAGGGTGATCACACAACAAATTTGTCATTTTTTATGAATGCTTTGCAATGATAAAGAGAGATGAGTTAGAAAATGGTGCAAGTTGAGAGTGAACAGAAAAAAGCGATATTTCTAGTCCAAATACTAGTTGCATGTTTAGTACACAAAAATATGTATGTGTGCATATAGATGCACATACACACCCAAACACAGTTAGCGATGAAATTATTCATACACCCGTCTGTCAAAATTTTCTAGAATTACTCAAAAACTATTGTTGCCGCAGGCATAAGATTTTCACAGTGTGTGAAGCACATATTATAGTGACAATCATAAGAAGTTACTGAAACAAAATATTATTTCTGAAATATTTTACAAGCTGAACTTCAGAAACTCGATTAAACAAAATTATTCATACAGTTAGTAGTATTACACTTTATTGAGGTGAATCTACCATTTGAGAACATTTTTAATAATCAATAGCGTGACCTTTCATCTTCATAACATTTAAAAGCCTTTTATCATAGTTTTTGACAACCTTTTCCGTAGTTTCAGATGAAATATTGTTCTATTCTTCAATAGCGATGCGTTTTAATTCCTGAAGATTCTTTGGAGCTCTCTTGATGATGTTGCCTTTCAAATCCTGCGACAAGTTTTCAACGGGATTGAGATCTGGACTCATCGAAGGCCATGGCAGCACATTTATCTTATTTCTTTGGAGCCAGTTAGTTGTAGATTTGGCAGTGTGCTTTGGGTCATTGTCTTGTTGAAATACCCACCGCCTTGCAAGTCCCAAACTATTAGCTGATACCTTCAGGTTTATTAGCCTACCTAGGCCGCCGTCACACGGAGATCAAATGGTAACGTTTCGTCATAATCATCTACAGTCGGCAGCACCAGTCAGAATGTCTACGGCCACGAAACCGTCAGATTAAAGCCATAGTTTGTAAATTTAGCGTCAAACTATGGCTGAAATCTGACGGTTTCGTGGCGCTGGACAGACCGACTGGTGCCGTCGACTGTAGATGATTATGACGAAACGTTACCATTTGGTCTCCGTGTGACGGCGGCTTGACATTTAGCTCGGGCCCCCACATGGTCCCCCTGGGAGCGCTAATTCCCATAGATGCAATAGTTGTATCCCCTGAGGGGATTATTTGATAAGTCGGAAACAAGTATTTCAGTTAAAAAATCAGTTGGATCTGTCAGAAAAATGTTGTCGAGCAGCGTAGCAGATTCTGAGGATATCCGTGTTGGCTTTGTGATAATCGGAAGGAAAGATTTTGATTGAAAAACATTTAGGTAATTTGAGATTGGTTCACAGCTTTCATGTTTCAGTAGATCATAAATGAAGTCGCCGCAGATTATTATGTCATTATATAAAGACCTGTTATATTGCGACGTAATACGATTGAGCTCATTCAGGAAAGATACAGGACAAGCTGTTGGAGTCCTATACACCGTTCCAAGCATAATCCGTTTACCATTTTTAGTCAGTTCTATGAAGTCTCGAGTATATGTGTTTAGATATATCTGTACTGATGCCTCCGCCGCGCTTGTTTTTATTGCGTAGTGAGTGGTGGCTATGATAATTTTTCATTTGAATCATGTCTTCAGTTGAGTCATCTAGCCAGCTTTCAGTGAGGATAATTACGTCAAAGTTACATTTCAGTTCATTAATGGTACATTGCATCTCTTCTAATTTTGGATGGAGTGACGTGCAGATCCAACACAGTAGTGAATAAAATCATTTTATTCGATTTCAGTCTCACGGTCCGTTGAAAGTAAGAGCCAGAGGAGAGCTCTATTTTATGACGATGTCATAAAATTATAAAAGCTGTTATATAATTTAGTCTTGGATTTTAGATTTTACAAAGACGTAATAAAAAAAACTAACCGCATGCTCGTCCATCCACTCGGTAGGGTCGCCTGAGAACCGAGCTATAGACCAGCAGTGATAAATGTATTTTAGTAGGAAACCATATATCGTCCTTGTTCGTCGAGCTCGCTTTATTCACCATGACCGGAGAAAGCCAGAGCACCCACAAAATATACTCCTCCCCTTCGCCTAAACCCCCTCCCCCGTGTAGTCATGACGCTGTCATGGCTGAGTCTATGAGAAAATCATTAAGGAAACGCTTCGGGTTGAGCAGTGCGAGGAAGTGGTCATATAGCGAGCCGGATGGGTCAATATTAGGTCGGTCGCGAGTTCAGACTCTGATAACATTCGACTAGCACGATTATCGGTGAGAGTGAAATCTGAAGTGAGGGTTTGGACTTGTTGGATTGAGTCGGTCCGGTGCCGTATAGCGGGTTTGCAACACCGGGTTCGTTGATGGTGGGATCCTTTTTCCTCCAGGGATCGAGTGTCGACTTAAGCGGTCAAGGCGCGAGTCCTTAGTCATGTTAGCAAGAGTGTAACGCGTGCTGAATTCGAAGTGATTGTCGAGTTGGTACGGTTGTGGTGTCTCCGTCCGCGTGTGCTCGTCCTCCATTTCGTATTTACCGCCCACACATATCTTAATGAATATCTGTTGCGTCGTATTCTTACCCTTTCCCTTGCAAGAACCACCACTAGATGTACGTGCCTGAACTCGGCCAGCGTTACCGAAGACGTTTGATATACGAGGTAGTGTGTACGGAAAAGCTACCGCCGACGCCCGGCCCGGTATTTAACGACGCCCGGAAATTCCTAGGATAAATTAAACTTCATTTCTTATCATATAATTCGAGACAACTGTCTCTAGTAGCAGGAACCCTTCTTTCCTTCCTAACTAAGAATCGATTTTATTCAGTTGCAAAAAATCATTGCGAGTTGTTCGCATCGATTCATTGAATTTTGATACATTAGTAGATTCGCAGTTTTGGGTTTCGTTTAGGTTTGGATGTAGTCTGTTCAAATAATTGAGATCTGGGTCAATTTCATCGAATGTATCAGCATGGTTAGTCATTTAAAATTAATAAGCAGTTAGTAGCACACAATTCAGACAAAAAAATTGAATACAAAGCCAAGATAAGCTAAAGATATTCCTACCTAAAACAAGCTTAGGAAGTGAAAGAGAAAATTAAAAAAAATCTAGCGTAATTTCATAAGAAGTACACGCACTCAGTCCATGAATGACAGTAAGCAGTGACAGAATAAGCGGTAAGTAACACACAATGTAGATAAAAGAAAAAAATTGAAAACAAATCCAAGATAAAACCAAAGATATTCCTACTGAAAACTAGCTTAAGAAGTAAGAGATAAAAGTAAAAAATGAGATGTCTAGCGTGATTTCATAAGAAATACACAGCCAATGAATGAAAATATTGAAGTTCTTAAATTGCTCTTAATGTACTTACAACCTAAACTACTCTTAACGCAGTGGAAAGTACAAATTGCTGAACGCGTTGTTGCAAAGTTCACATATATCAGTTAGTATCCTCATAAACGAAACTAGAAATGAAATACTATAAAATTATAGATAATGAAATTGCAGTATCAAGTTGTAAAATTGAGGTGACATTGACATGATATATAAACAGTGACATGTTATGAAAGTGATATATCTAATCTTATAAGGGTCAAAATTGACAGCAAAGATTACGCGCAAAAAATAACGTGAGCGGTAAAATTATATTAAAATACGGTGGAAGAGTGAAACAATCTGGAAATCAAAGAGACATCTGGCGCAAATATCTTGGGAAATACGGAGCGGCAATTCTGGCATTTCTGGATCATTTCTGTGGTAGTATAAGTGACATGAAATTTGGCTGACAGTCAGTAGGATACTAATCTAATCACTAAGCCAAAACCTGTTTCGATGACATGCAAAATTGCCGCATCAGATATTGGTCGAGCTCTTCATACGTGTTGATCGGATGACGTCTTGAATCCGGTTTTCCAGGGATAAAAGCGTACACGCCGATGTTTCCGTCCAGACTTTTCGGGATTTCAATTTTCTCCGGGAATTTTTTTTTTGTGACTCAGAGTATGCATGATGTTAGCTCGTGAAGGTATGAGATACTCATGTACGAAGAACTTAAATTTTAACTCTCGGCAGGCATTCAAAATCTCACGTTTCTTGTTATCATGTTTTAGTTCGAAAGTAATGTTTCTTCGATCCTCGTTTCCAGTTGCAGGTTTTTTCCCCATTCTGTTTGCTGACGTGATGTCGGCGTCACTGAGGTCGATGTTGATTTTGTCCTATAGAAGTTTGCGGACTGTTTCTTTACAGTTTTTTTATGTGAGTGCGGTTCTTCCCCCTTCCAGAAAGGATGAGGCTGCATTTTCTGTTTTTCAGCTCTTTACTACGCTCATCATTTTTCTCTAAGCGATCTAGACGGGAGACTTGGCTATTTATTTTCTTGTTATGATCTTCGAGAATTTGCTTACGTTCAGATTCTTCTTCTGTTGGCGTTTTAAAGATTGTTTTAATGACACTTATTTCTTTTTGTACTTTTATCATTTCACTTTGAAATGTTATTACCGAGTCGAATAATTTATTAGAATAGAGACCACTTCCTTGAATTCTTTTGATAAGCTTGACACATCAGGGTAAGATCCAAACTTTGACTGAGGCTCACTGTTGTTGCTGCTGCTGCGTCGTTTGTTTTTGGAGACTATCTTGAAGGTTGAGGGAGCTGGGCTCTTTGTGAAGATGATGGTTAAACACTCTTTTTTGGTTGGAATATTATACATTTTGTTTGATAATTTTAATCATGATAAGTTTAATTCACATTTGGATCCTCATGGTGAGAGAGGGTACTCTTTTAGGTTAGGGACTCGTGGCTTCTAACCAATTAGGGCTCTTAGTTTCGGAGCAAAAACAAGGAACCTCTTCACTGCACGGAGTCAGCTCCACACCTCAAGTCAAGTGTAATATAGCGGGAAATGTAAGTTCTAGTTAGACATACCAAAAGTTGGCAACGCTCGTGACAGCAACAATCGCAGCCAGTCTTCTATTGGTCTCAGGCCCAACAACAGTAAACGTTGGCTGAGTGTGTGTATATAAATTCCCTAATATGGCTAAGTACCAACTCTACTTATTTCCAGCTACTATTATTTAACTCTATTCTATTCTTTTCTACATATTCCCACCTATATCCGCTCTACTCTTGCTGGCCACATGTCTGGTAGTTGAGTATTTAAGTTGTAAAGTATCTAAGAGGTGAGTGAATTATTTATGTGATGTGTATGTGATGTGTCATTACTATTGCTAGTGCTGTGCTATTTGTCTATTGATGAGGTATTGTGTTACTATGTCTTTGTTGATCTAATCTTGGGGGATAGTGATAACTCAACCCTTCGGTGAAGCCTAATGTGGAATTGCTATATTCTGTAGGATGGGCTACCATTACTAATAATATTATCTTTGTCATGCTACATGATAATTGGCGACGAGGTGTTGGTAGAACTACTGGGAGTGACTAAGCAGTAGTGACTAGTGAGGGAACCTAGAATTTGCCTAGTGATTCTTGATTTTCGACTGTTTCTGCTCACTGGTGTTGCACCACCTAAGAAAATTCAATATGCCGTTGATAGGCTCAGTGGGAGAATTTAATCCTAAAGAGGAAGAGTTTGGTGACTATGAGGTTAGGTTGCACTGCTACGTCTTAATTAACAAAATAGGAGACAGTGAGAAAGCCCCCACACTAATTTCACTAGTGGGTCCAAGAATTGCTAGACTTATTGAAGACCTTGTTTCCCCCAAAAGCACCTTAGATGTTACTTATGCTGAGATGGTTGAAGCGTTAAGGCGGCATTTTAAGCCCACACGCAACCAAATCTTCGAGCGTTTCCGGTTCCATAAGCGGAACCAGAAACAAGAGGAAAGCATCGCTGATTTTGTCGCTTGCTTGAAGGCCCTTTCACAGACCTGTAATTTCAAACAGGAAGTGCTAGAAGAAACGTTGCTGGACAGATTCATATTGGGTGTGTCCAGTAATGACATTCAAAATTGCTTGCTGAATGAAGCTGGCCTGACATGGCAAAAAGCCGTGGATCTAGCCACCGCTAAAGAAACCCCACTGAGAGAAACAGTGGGGTTGAGGCAACATAATTCTATTTTGAATGTAGGTCAGACTAGAGTTTAGCAAACTGCTAACAAGCCTCAGGGCAAGACTCAGGCACAAGCTAGCCCCTAATCAGCATGCAGTGGCTGTGGTGGTTTGCACTGGCGTAGAGATTGCTCCTATAAAGACAGTAATTGTCATGGTTGTGGCTAAAAAGGTCATCCAAAAAATGTTGTTTTAAACTAAAAGGGCTGAAATCTGCTATAGGCAACAAAAATAATTTTGTGCATGCTATGCATGAAAAAAGGGGGAGGGAACATCACCCTAACCCTAATGGAACTAGCAATGTAACCGGTACAGACTACCTAGTTTTTAATCAGGGTTGTTATGGGGAAATATTTGCATTAAACGAGGAAATGAAACCCCCAATCAGAATTACATTGTCATTAAATGGTGTGCCAGTAGACATGGAGGTAGACACAGGTGCTGCCAGGTCTATCCTTTCAAAAGTCACCGACTCTAGATTACCCACCAAGACAAGACCCGAGCTGAGACCTTCTGATGTTAAGCTTAGGACTTATGGGGGAGCTGAACTAGTAGTTTGTGGGGAGATTAGGGCTAGCATCCAGCATGAAGCTAGTGGTAGGGCTCCACAGCTAGCAACTATTGTAGGTATAGACAGGGAGGGGCCAGCCTTGCTGGGTAGGGACCTGATTAACTCCCTAGGGTTAACTATAGTAGCTAATAGGGTACATAAGCTGGTTACCCAGGCAGAAGGGCTAGTACAAAAATTTCCCAACCTTTTCAACCAGGTCTAGGTTGCTCTAAGGGCAGGAAGTTCAAAATTGAGATTGATCCCACTGTAGTACCTAAGTTTTGCAAACCCAGGAATGTGCCTTACTCACTCAGACCTAAGGTGGAGGCAGAACTTGATAGACTGGTACAGGAAGGTATTCTCACCCCTGTACACCCCTCTAGATGGGCAGCGGCTATTGTTCCCGTACTCAAGGCTGATCAAAGCATCCGAATCTGTGGTGATTATAAATTAACTGTCAATCGCGCCACTAGGGTAGACACCTACCCTATACCCAGGGTGGAAGATTTATTTAGCGGGTTAGCGGGAGGAGTTATATACTCCAAGCTAGATATGTCTCAGGCATACGCTCAACTACCCTTGGATGAAGACTCCAAGGAACTCACGGTAATCAACACCCACAGAGGTCTATCTGCCTATAACCGTCTCAGTTTCGGAATCGCTTCCGCTCCCGGGATCTTTCAGCGTGCCATGGAAGGACTATTACAGGGCCTCCCAGGTGTGTTCTGTTACCTGAATGACGTCCTGGTGAGTGCCACTAATGAGCTAGAGCACACCAAGCGTCTCCATCAAGTCTTATCTAAACTAAAGGAGGCAGGGCTAAAACTGAAACTGGGTAAATGCCAAATTGGAGTGCCACAGGTATCCTACCTTGGATACCAAATAGACAAAGATGGATTGCACCCATACTGCAGAGAAGGTAGCAGCAATCCAGAATGCACCAGCTCCTACTAATGTGACTCAACTGAGAGCCTACCTTGGGCTCCTAAATTTCTACAGGAAATTTCTAAAATCATCTGCAACCATGCTGGAGCCCCTAAATACCTTATTGAGGGATCAAACCCCTTGGAAATGGGATGCAAGTCAGGAGAGAGCATTCCAGAAATCTAAACAAGCACTTCTAGACTTCCAGACCTTGATTCATTTTGACCCTAACCTACCCATAGTGGTAGTGGCTGACAGTAGTGCGTATGATGTGGGAGCGGTACTGTGTCACCTTATTAAGGGAATTGAACGCCCCGTCTATTTTGCCTCCCGAACCCTAACAGCAACCGAGCGTAACTACTCCCAGACTGAGAAAGAAGCTCTGTCTATGGTTTTTGCACTCAGAAAATTCCATTGCTACCTGTGGGGACTGGGGACAGGACTTCACTATGATTACCGACCACAAACCTTTGCTTGGACTATTTGATCCGGGTAGAAGCATTCCTCCGATAAAACCAAGCGCATTCAGAGGTGGGCTCTTCTGCTGCAATCCTACAAGTACACCTTGCGTCACCGGTCTGGTGTGCTGTTGGGCACGGCTGATGCTCTCAGTCGTCTACTCTTGTCAACTCCCGAGGAAGCCACGCCCATTCCAGCGGAATGTACGTCCCTAGTAAACCTCCTGGAGTCAGCTCCGGTCACCAGCACCCACATTCGCGACGGCACCCTAAGGGACCCAGTACTTTCGAAGGTATACAAATACTGCCAGGTAGGATGGCCATCGACGGTAATCGGGGACTCCGATCTTGCTCCATACACTAGGAGGAAAGACGAATAATTGTCCACACAAAATGGCTGTGTGCTCTGGGGAGCAAGAATGATTGTGCCTCAAGCCCTCAGACAAGCTATTGTGGATGAACTTCACTCTGGCCATGCAGGATCATCCAGGATGAAGGAACTAGCTCGCAGTTATGTTTGGTGGCCCCTTCTGGACAAAGATCTAGAAGAAATGACTAAGTCATGCAGCGAGTTCCTGAGCACTCGAGCTGCACCGACGAAAGCTGAACTCCATCTGTGGGAATGGCCGGCAAAACCTGGGCATCGTATACACATCGACTACGCGGGCCCAATGGATGGAAAATACTATCTAGTGATCGTGGACGCACACTCTAAGTGGGTTGAAATTTTTCCCACAACTACTACAACCTCTAGCGAAACGATCTCGTGCCTGAAACACACTTTTGCAACGTTTGGATTTCCGGTAACAATTGTTTCGGACAACGCAACGTGTTTCACATCGGCTGAATTCCAAGAATTCGTGAAGGCATGTGGTATGCGGCATATTACAAGCGCACCATACCATCCTTCAACTAATGAACAAGCAGAGTGTATGGTACAAACGTTCAAGAAGAATCTACGGAAGTCAACGGAACCCCTTCGCCTAGCACTAGACAGGTTTCTGTTCATTTATCGGCAAACACCCCACTCGACAACAGGTGTTACGCCTGCCGAGCTGATGCTAGGCAGGAAAGTTCGCTCTCGTCTTGATCTACTTTGGCCGTCAGAAGCAATCGCGTCCAAGGTCGCTCAACGCCAGGACGCTCAGAAAAGATTTCATCCAGGGTCTCGCTCTGTTGACATTCCACTGGAGCCATCTGTGATGGTCCGTCAATACACGCCGGGTTCCCCAAAATGGACTCCTGCTACCACCGTTGAGAAAACGGGCCCGGTATCCTACAAGTGCCAACTGAAGGGGGGAGAGGTCGTTCGTCGACACCAGGACCAAGTTATTACCTGCTCGAACACCATCCCCGAACCCTTGGAACAACCTACTGAGGAAACCGTTGTGTTTCCACAACCTGCTCAAAATCCATACCCGCCACCTTCGACTAATGAACCTGACCCAGAAATACCTGACTACTCGATTCCCACCCAGGAGGCAATGTTGCTCGAGCCTCCAATTGCTAGCATCTCACGCTGGTCTAACCGGGCTCGGAAGCCTGTGGTGAGATTGGACCTTTAGGATTGACTAGGTACAACAAGGGGGTAGGGTTACAAAGAGGGGTTTCTAATTAAGGAGGGAGGAGTGTAATATAGCGGGAAATGTAAGTTCTAGTTAGACATACCAAAAGTTGGCAACGCTCGTGACAGCAATAATTGCAGCCACTCTTCTATTGGTCTCAGGCCCAACAACAGTAAACGTTGGCTGAATGTATATAAATTACCTAATGTGGCTAAGTACCTACTCTACTTATTTCTAGCTACCATTACTTAACTCAACTCTATTCTTTTATATTTATTCCCACCTATATCCGCTCTACTCTTGCTGGCCTCATGTCTGGTAGTTGAGTATTTAAATTGTAAGGTATCTAAGAGGTGAGTGAATTATTTACCTTCTGTGATGTGTCATTACTATTGCCATTGCTGTGCTATTTGTCTATTGATGAGGTATTGTGTTACTATGCCTATGTTGATCTAATCTTGGGGGTTAGTGATAACTAAACCCTTTGGTGAAGCCTAGTGTGGAATTGCTATATTCTGTAGGATAGGCTACCATTACTAATAATATTATCTATGTCATGCTACATGATAACAAGTCTATCATGTTCGACGTTATCACACGCTTTAGAGAGATCAAGTAACAGCAAGAGTATTACATTTTTTGATCGATATCTCTGTACATTTTTTCAGAGATATTGAGCATCGCTTCTTGAGTGCTTGTGTTTCTTAAATAGGCGTATTGATTTAGGTGGAGTAGATTTGACTTGTCCGGGTGAAATGACAGTCGATTTGTCACCACTTTCTCCAATATTTTGGACATGACAGGGAAAAGACTGATGGGCCTGTAGTTTGATACTGTATTTAGGTCATTACTTTTAAATTGAACTTGACTTTGATTAGTTGAGTTGTGAGTTTTTAATTATCCAATTGAGCCTGATAAACTTGCTTTTTATAGAGAATTGCAACACATTTAATTGTAGTATAAATATATCTAATACATTAATCCACCAAAACGTATGTCATGTTCATGAGCTAAAGATTAAGTCCATTTAACTTTCGTTATCAAGAGTGGTAAGAGATTTCTCCAAGTTTTAAAGGGTCTAGTTTTTCTCTTCTAAGGTAATTATTTTTCAACAAAAAAATTTACATTTTTCACTAGCTTTGTTAGATTGTTTTGAGCTCTTTTTAGTATTTTAGAGAACTCATAAACAAACTAAGTGTTGTCATTTAGGGTCAAAATGTTTTGATGTTTTCACGTGTTTACTTTACTTTCATGTGTTTATTCAAGATTTCATTACAGGGGGAAACTAAATTTGTATATGAAGTTTTGCTATGTACTGTGCTTCATGAGTTTTTTTTTCTTCCAGGACATGGAACTGACCTGCAACCCAATCAAGCTACTGATCACTCACTGCTATTGGAGAATGATCCACCTTCACTGGTTCCTATCCCCCCATCCCAACCAATTTCAGCAATAGGGATCACAATTTCATCATCTTCTCAGCATCCTCCAACTCTTCATACGACCAGTGGTTCAAGCCCTCAATCAGCCACCAAAAGAGCCTATTCAAGCCCTAAATCAGCCGCCAAAACAACCTATTCAAGCCCTAAATCAGCCGCCAAAAGAACCTATTCAAGCCCTCAGTCAGCCACCAAAAGAGCCCGTTTGAGTTTTCAATCAGCTTCTGAGAGAGACCATTCAAGTCCTCAAACAACCAAAAAGAGTTCCAGTCTTTCATCAGCTTCCAAGCAGGCTTTTTCAAGTCCCCTATCATCCAGCAAGCAAGCCTGTTTGACTCCTAAACCAGCCACCGCTTCAATTTATTGCTCAACTGCAAAAAAAAGCATTATCAACTTTCCTAATTCAGCACTCAAGTACAAGTCTGTCTTGTCATCGAGAATTACTTCCTTGTCCCGTCAGGGTAGAAAGTGCGGCAAACTGAAAGGAACGCATGAAAAGGCGCTTCTCCGGTAGGAAAACGAGGCCTGTTCGGTACAAGCGTTTCAACATTGACATAGATAGTTTGCAAATGCCCATACGTTCACGCAGAACTACGCCAAGATTACTGCCTCTTCTGTCATTCGAGCTCTTCTCGCTTCCAAATGCGAGACAGCTCCTGACCAGCAATTAGGAGAGACCTTGGGCTTCTTAGCAGAGGTGAGATGAGTCTTATAACCCGCTAAGGAAACATACATGTCAGATTAAAATTTAAGATGTTGTCCTGATTAGAGACCGATTTTCTTCTCTCAATTATTAGGAGTCTTATTAAATAGATATTTTCATTTTTTAGACTTGTTCCTTCAAAGTTTTCGTAAGTTTAGGTTAGAATATTATTTGACATCTCTCAAAAATTGAAATATATTAGACAATATTAAATATTAGAGAGAAATTGTTGGAAATAGATTGAGTGCATAAACTTAGGATTTGCTTTAAGCCATGTATTTCACACTTCTCTGCCTATTACTTTCAATCTTGTGTTTCCTTTTTTCCCCTCACATCTTGTTTCCCCCATGATATCCCACATTGTATTCCCTTTTCTCCTCACTAAATGGTACATTTTTCCTTCCTCTCTAAGCATGATTTTTTGAGCAGTTAAGGAGGTTTAAATTAACGTATAATCTAATCCTATCTTTTTCTCTCTTTTCTTCTCTATCTCCATTGAGACTCTTTTTATTTTAACATTTAGGATTATGCTCTAGTTTATCATCTCCATTTCTTCGTATAGTTTTCAATGCTGCTTCCTGTTCAGCGTAATTCTTTACAACTGACCCCTTTTTCTAGTTGCTCTCACCTGCATCTCAATTTAACATATTGGTCCATTTTCCATTTTCTCGAACAGATTTAAATCTGTACCTTTAACTGTAACTAAAATGCTTGCTTATGAAGCCAAAGACTTAATTGAAAAATTGTCAACTTGAGTTCACATTTTTTCTTGCCTTTCAGGTGCCAGAAGAAAGTGAAGTAATTCCACTTATCATTGAGGTGTTTGAAGAAGAACAAAAGGCTGCCGTGGTGTTCAACGGGGTACCGAGATCGGAGGAATTTTTGCTTCTGTGGAACTGGAAGATGCTGTCACTTATATCTCCGGTTACTTTGCCATGAAAACAGATGTCTATCACCTGAAACTGAAAAAAAAAACATCTCTGGTTTACTGCAGTACATGTTCTTCCATTCTTAGCGTGAAAGATTTCAGTTTTCATCCGTTTGTTTCATTTAAAGAGTATGTCAGATGATCAGCGCAAAGGACTGAAATATTGCAGGAAGTCTTGTACACACTATCATTTGTTATGAGAGTGTTTTCCTTTATCTTTTCAGTAAAATTAGTCACCTACCAGGCTTCTGCAAATCTGTGAGTAAAGTAATCCATGATAACTGCCCTAAACCTCGCACCTGCTGTTCTCAATTAACAGTGTATCTAATCAAGTTTTTTGTCAGATGTAGAACACTGCAGTCGATTAGGGCGTACAACAGATCTCTGCGAACTACCTGTTCCAAAGAGAAACTCAATTAAATGATGCATTATTGATTCACTTCACAGTGATTCACTTCTGCTAATGAACAACCATTAGTGCTCAATTTTTGGTAGCTTATTTTGTTAATGTGAAACGTATTTAAGGCTGTGAAGCGTTCTCTTGAATCGAGGGGGCGATAAACCTTGTGGATTAGTTTGAGTAGAATTTGAGGCTGTGAACTAATATTTCGTCGGATGTTGTCCATTTTATTACACATTAATGGATGGTGTGTATGGTTTATTTGTTGATTCGGATCACTGCACAGTTAGGTTGAAATGCTATAAAAACGAATTACTACGTATTTGTTATTCCTTTCATTCTCCCTCTCAACTGCAACTCTTTTGAAAAATTTGTTTATAATTAACTTGTGGAAACCACTTCAGAACAGTGATATATTTATTTCAAGCAGAATTTCAGAGAGTTAAAAACTTGGTCTCCAAATTGTGATTTTGACTTACTGGTCATTCTAAAGTTCTTTATAATCCATTATACTAAATTTTTTCATTTTTGAATTTTAAGTATTCATGTTCTTTTTATTCTATAGTTCTTTACTTACTGGTAAGCAGAGTGTCCTGATGTTTTAATACAGCGCTAATGCATTAGGAGTGTTGTAGTTTATGATTTATTAGTCTTTTGTCCTCTGTAATTACTCAAGTCCTTTGCTAGATTTAAATAATTAGTTTTATGTTGTTTCTTGTGCGTAGATTTTGGAATTGATTAGAAAAGGTTGAAACACGCCTAGAGTGGTGGTGTACCAAATGTTGTTTTGATAGGACAATGGTTTATTTCTTCCATTATCGCCAAAAAGTTACGTGATAAATTCAATGTATTTTTAAGTGAGGAAAATATTTTTCCAAGGACTAATTGTTGCTTGTATTTTGCTCCCCATTCTTAAAGAACTAGTTATGTTAAGTCCCAAGGTGAGATTTTCGTAGGGCTTATTTTTGTTAAAGTTTAGAAGCTTTATTTTCTTTTGTTAAGAACTCGCTTTTCTTTTTATTTACAGCTGTTCCGTTTCTCATAATCTATGATTTTCTTCTTCAGCGTTAATTTTGTCAAAATCTTGCTCCTCAATTTAATATTTCTATGCACAAGGTATCTTCCCCTCGGGGGGATACAACTATTGTACCTATGGGAATAAGCGCTCCCATGGGGATTATGTGAGGGCCCCAGCTAAAGGTAGGGTAGGCTTTCTTTTGTTGAACTAGAATGAGTTTTTGTTTTCTTACAAACCATCATTTTTCAGTTTACTGGCGTCCTATTTTTCAGCACCTACTATCTTCTTCAACTTTGTCTTGTTTCATGAACTTTTTTCTTAGCTTCCGTTTCTTTGCACCTTGTGCATAGATTCCGCATTTGTTCAACTCCATACTAAATCGTGCCTTCATCCTTCATCTCTTAGTACATCTTTGTCCTGGTAAAAGGAGTCAAAAACTTTCTTATATAATGAAAATAGTAATACTAGTCAGTCTAATGTTTATCTTTATAATTCATTAGGCTAAATTTCTTCATTCTGAATTTTAGGTCTTCATTTTCTTTTTATTTTATAGTCCTTTACTTCCTGGCAAGCAGAGTGTCCTTATGTTTGAATAAAGCGCTAATGCATTAGGAGTGCTGCAGTTTATTACTTATTAGTCTCTGGTCCACTGTGATTACTCAAGTCCTTTGCTAGATTTAAATAATTGGTTCTATGTTGTTTCTTTTGTGTATAATTTTGAATTTATTACTGGAAAATGTTGAAACGCGCCTAGAGTGGTGGTGTACCAAATGTTGATTTGATAGGAAAATGGTTTATTTATTTCATTATAGCCAAAGATTTACGTGATATACGAGTATGTTTAATGTATGTTTAAGTGAGGAAAATATTTTTTCAAGGACTAATTGTTGCTTGTATTTTGCTCCCCATTCTTAAAGAACTAGTTGTGTTAAGTCCCAAGGTGCGAGTTTCGTAGGGCTTCTTTGTGTTGAAATTTAAAAGCTTTGTTTTCTATTGCTAAGAACTCTCTTTTCTTTTTATTCACCGTTGTTCCGTTTCTCATAATCTATGATTTTCTTCTTCAGCGTTAATTTTGTCAAAATCTTGCTCCTGAATTTAAAATTTCTATGCACAAGGTATCTTCCCCTCGGGGGGATACAACTATTGTACCTATGGGAATTAGCGCTCCCATGGGGATTATGTGAGGGCCCCAGCTAAAGGTATGGTAGGCTTTCTTTTTGTTGAACTAGAATGAGTTTTTGTTTTCTTACAAACCATCATTTTTCAGTTTACTGGCGTCCTATTTTTCAGCACCAACTATCTTCTTCAACTTTGTCTTGTTTCATGAACTTTTTTCTTAGCTTCCGTTTCTTTGCACCTTGTGCACAGATTCCGCATTCTTTCAACTCCATACTAAATGGTGCATTTCTCCTCTATTTCTTCAATACGCTCTTTTCAGTAGCGGTTAGGGAGGCTTAAAATAACTTATCGGATCTAATCAAGCGAAATATATAGCATGTTGTATATCAAATAAATATGTGAGTACGGAATTTTATATTATCCTTACTATCCGGTGCGCAATTGTCAGCCTAATCCGGATGAAGAAGGTAATAAAACGTCTTGTATGATTAAATAAAGTAAATTTTCCTATTGTTTGGAAAGGGGTTTTTAATTTATGAAGCTGCCGGTATGATGAAATTGAACATCGATAACCTTTTAGTTCTGGTAGATTTGCACGTAGCCGGACGGAATTAAATTTTTCAAAAATCCAAATCCGTACCTGCGGAGGCACACCGGTAGTCGGTCCTGTTGTTAAATCGTACGTCTGGAAGGACAGAGCCGCTGCGTGGTACGCACGCTGCCGCCGCTGACGTCATGTTGCGTGCGGGTGACGTCATTTGGCTTGTTTGAAAGGAAGCTTACTATTGGCTAGTCTAATTAGCGAATGTTCGCGGCCGTCCCCGTAGAAGTGACTTTACCTCCTTTAGTCTACCATGCCGGGAACTCAGGCAAGAGGCACGTAACAATACCTTCCGGAGCTCCGACTCACACAAACCAGTGCCATATTATGACGACGCATATTTTATTATTCAATATGTTTCTTGTCCGACTCCCATTCCACCTCTCGCCGTGGCGACGTAAACAAAGCTGTTGCCTAGCCTGTCTCACTGTGTATTACCGAAAATATATATTGTGTTAGTGTCACTGTGAGTCGTGATAACCCTAACCTAAATTAACAGAAAATTTTGAAATAGTCTAGAGGATGCAAGATGGTCCCATCATAGTCAATTTCATTTTCAAATGTTGGGATCTTTGTAAAATTAGCGCTGATGCTAGTAACTTAACACTTGTTTTGTTGCTTACTTTTGAATGGGATTTTCTTTGTTGTGGGGATAGAAACTTCTTCTGATTCATTTACTTCCAGCATAATAGTTGAAGTTCATCCCGAAATGAATTACGAAGAAATTCACTCAATATTTCTTCATTGGAAGATTGTTAATCGTTAAAATGTACCACCTATGGAGTCTATAAAACGCAACGTTTCGCTGTACAAACATCATCATCAGGCTGAAAATATACAGAAAAATTTATCAGTCACATTGGTTATTTGCAAATCTAATTCTTAAACTAAACGAGACTCAGTTTGATAGATGAAATCACAGCAAAAGAATATTTTATAAATGACTAGGATAAAGTTTGTACAACAAAAATATGTATACACAAGATCAGGTACAGTAATAATATTGCACACTATAGATGCTCATCGCACAAGCGATAGGGGCGAAATGACCAAACGAGCAGTTTCCTCAGCCTTCTAAGCTGCGGTTTTATTAAATAATTTTAGATCAAAAAAGTCATTTGTGCTTTCGTTGAGAACAGGTTTAAGTTTATGTACGTGTAACGTTTCTATGATTTAAATATTTTTTTTTTTTAGACACGTTATATAAGATTTTTGTGTCAAGGTAAAAATCATCATTTGATGGTTTGCAACTATGGTCAATGCGGAAATGGTGGTAAATAGAACATTGGTATTTATAGGCGGTTAACCTTTGCCTCAGGGTCATCCTGGTCAATTCAATGTAATATTTATTAAGAGAATTTGTTGAGATCTAACTTCAGTATATAAATTTATACATATGTGAGTTGTCGCAGTTACCCATTAAATTACTTCCGTCCCGTTTTCTGTGTTCATGTCTAAACTTCCTGTGGAGCTCACTGAGCTCCTTCTTCTTCTTCTCGCCGTCATGCGAGACAGACCTACAATATAATAGTTCCTAGTTTAACTATTGTGTTTGTTTTACCCCTCATCTCATACTTGTAATCATTGCCGTACTCCATATTGAAAGATGGAACGAGGCCTTTCTGGTCTAACAGGTTATGGGCCCAGTAACCTTACTTTTGATGGCAATGATGAAAGATACGAGTTGTGTGAAGTTAAATTTCGGGCCTACCTAGACTTGAAATCGTTGAATGCCGTCCTTGAGGGCGAAGAATCAAGTCTGGATGTTGAGAAGAATAAGCAATTATTTTCCGAGCTAGTGCAAAGGCTCGATGATAGAAGTCTCTCACTGATTATCCGAGATGCCTTTGGAGATGGAAGAAAATCTATGAAGATACTCCGTGATCATTACTTCGGTAGCAGTAACCCGAGAATTATTTCTCTGTATTGCGAGTTGGCGGCGCTGAAGATGCCAAATGGCGAGACGGTAACTGACTACTTGCTGCTGGCAGAGACAACTGCTTCCTACCTGAAGAAAGCCGGCGAAAATGTCAGCGATGGACTGATAATCGCCATGATTATCAGGGGATTGCCAGCTGCGTACAACGCGTTCTCTACCGTCATCACACAACGTGACAGTGCAGAAATGGATTTTCAAAAATTCAAGCAAGCACTCAAGAGTAAAGAGGAAACAAAGAAGGCCCGGCAGAGCCATAGTGAAAATGAAGATAGAGTTATGAAAGTTAAAGACACTAAAATTACTTGTTACCTATGAGGCAAGTCAGGTCACGAGAAATTTGAGTGTAAAAGTTACAGTGCAAAGAAAAATCGGTGGTGTTCCATTTGTAAAAGTGCATCTCATGAAGCTAATATTTGCCGAAAGAAAGATACCGTGAAAGCGATGGCAACAGATAGTAAAAATGTGAAAAGTACTTTTTGTTTTAGGGTATCAACAGACCCAGAAAGTGATTCTGTTGCAGACAGTGAAAATCTACTGGTGGATTGTGGAGCTACTACTCACATTATTTGTGATAAATCTAAGTTTGAATCTTTAGATAAAATTTTTGACCGTAGTAAGCATTTCATTGAATTAGCTGATGGTTCTAGGATGAACAATATTGTAGATTGTAGAGGTGATGCGAGGATTACCCTGACTGATGCCAGAAATAGGAAACATAGTGTTCTTTTCAAAAATGATCTTTGTATTCCTAGTTTTAAGCAGAATATTCTCTCTGTTCAGGCTGCTATTGACCAGGGTGCATCATTTAATTTCAGTCAAAATGTTGCTAAGTTGTTTGCTTTAGATGGGACTGAGTTTAATGTTAAGAAA
This sequence comes from Platorchestia sp. MABIK, assembly GCA_014220935.1. Taxonomy (NCBI): domain Eukaryota; kingdom Metazoa; phylum Arthropoda; class Malacostraca; order Amphipoda; family Talitridae; genus Platorchestia; species Platorchestia sp. MABIK. The sequence goes on along the minus strand of JACJUY010006100.1, from coordinate 7,105 downwards.
TGTGGTAAGCTGTATTATTTGAATTCTGTAAGCTCTGTTGACTCTGTAAATGCTGTTGGTGAACACACTCTGGAGGAGTGGCACAATATTCTTGGGCATTGTAATGCTAAAGATGTCATAAGCCTAGAAAGTGTTACTAAAGGAATGAAAATCACCAACAAGCAAAATTTCCATTGTGAGATCTGTGTCCAGAGTAAAATGTGTCAGTATAGGAGCAGAGACCCTGATGAAAAATCAAAGAAACCCTTAGAGCTAGTCCATAGTGACCTAGCTGGACCAATAATTTCTACCTCTCATGAGAATTCCTTGTATGTCATGTCGTTTGTAGATGATTTTTCAGGGCTAATATTTGTGTATTTTCTGAAAAGCAAAAGTGACTCTGTTGAAGCATTTAAGAAATTCTTGGCTGATTCCGCTCCACTTGGCTCGGTGAAGCGTTTAAGAACAGATGACGGCACAGAGTATTCCTCACAAACTTGTTTAAAGCTGTAATTACGGAGAATAAAGTTAAGCACGAATTTACGGCTCCGTACTCTCCCCATCAAAATGGGACTGCTGAGAGATCTTGGAGATCATTGTTTGAGATGGCAAGGTGTTTATTGCTACAGGCAAATTTACCAAAAGAATTGTGGAATCATGCTGTCAGAACAGCTGCGTACATTAGAAATAGGTGTTTCAACACAAGGACAGGCAAAACTCCTTTTGAGATGTTCACTAGAAAGAAACCTGACCTGAGTAATATGCACATTTTTGGTTCCAAGTGTTTTGCCAAGAGTCAGAACCCATGAAAGCTTCACCCTAGGTCAGAACAGGGATTTTTTGTTGGTTATGACCCTTGCAGCCCAGCATACTTGATTTATTTCTCTGAAACTCGTCAAATAAAAAGAGTCAGATTTGTCACATTCTGTGATAAAATTTCTAGAAATGTGGTAGATGAGAATGAGTTCATTGCTGTAGACAACCCTGCTGAGTTGAAAGAAAGTGGGATGACTAACAAGGCCGAGGCTGAGTTGAAACCTGGGACTGTCCCAGAAGTGATTCAAAATGAATCTCATTTAGATGAGAAGCCCACTAGAAGATTTCCTTTGAGAGAAAAGAAGCCTCCAACTTATTTAAAAGATTTTATACACCCAGATGAATTGAATATCACTAATCATGTTGATTGTTGCTACAGAGTGAGCAAAATTCCTAGGTCTTACTCTGAGGCAATTTCGTCCCCAGATTCTGTTGAGTGGCAAAAGGCGATGAGTAATGAAATGGCTGCACTAGCCGATAATGAAACGTTTGTACTTGTTGAAAAGCCAAAAGATAGATCTGTTATTTGGGGACGATGGGTCTATAGTGTTAAATCAGGTCCCAATGGTCACGAAACATTCAAAGCTCGTTGTGTAGCCAAATGATATTCCCAAGTAGCTGATGTAGACTTTTCGGAGACTTTTTCTCCAACAGCACGTCTAACTTCTATTAAAATGCTGATGGATATTGCTGTGCAAAAGTCATACATTGTGCACCAGATGGATGTGTGCACAGCTTATCTTCATGCAAGAATAGACTGTGATGTTTTTGTTGAACAGCCTGAGGGATTTATTGAACCTGACAAAAATGGAGAGAAGCTAATCTGCAAACTCAAGAAATCTCCGTATGGCTTAAAGCAAAGTGGCCGTAACTGGAACAACCTCTTGCATCAATTTCTTGTTGAACAAAATTTTGTTTAACCGCCTTGTGATACGTGCGTTTATGTAAGAGAAAGCGACTCTGGAAAAGTGATTATTATTGGATGAGTTGATGATTTAATTTTGGCCTCTTCTAATGCTGTTGTATTGAGGGAAGTCAAGCATCTTTTGTCAAATAAATTCAAAATGAAGGATCTAGGCCACATTTCATGTTTTTTGGGCATTGAATTTGTTGTGAAGCGGGACTCAATTGAGATGAGGCAGTCAAGGTATGCTGAGAAAATTTTGTCAAAATTCAGGATGTCAGATTGTAAGCCTAAGTCTATTCCATGTGATCCCAGTGCCAACAAGCTCGATGTAAGCCCTAATTCTAAGAATGTGTGCAACTCTAAACTGTTCCGTGAAATTGTTGGTAGTTTGATATACTTGATGACTTGTACTGGGCCTGATATTTGCTTTGTTGTTACATTACTGTCACAACATTTAACTTGTCCAACAAATGCTCATCTGAATTTGTGCAAATTTGTGTTGAAGTCTCTTAAAGGGACTATTTCATACGGTTTGAAATTTATAAAATCTGAGAACCCCGTGCAAATTACTGGTTTCTCTGACTCTGATTGGGGTGGTTCCTCTGACCGTAAGAGCATATCAGGATATGTGTTTAAATCATTTAGCAGCAGTTCACTGATTTCTTGGAAGTCAAAGAAACAAAATATTGTTCCTCTGTCAAGCTGTGAAGCAGAGTATGTTACCCCGACTAATACTGTGCAGGAGGGAATTTTCCTCAAACAGCTACTATGTGAAATGGATGGATATGATGAACCTGTTGAGATTTTTGTTGATAATAGAGGTGCTATTGACCTTGCCAAAAACCCTGTTCATCATCAACGCTCGAAACATATAGACATAAGATCTCATTTCATTCGAACAATTATTCAAGACAATAAAGCAGTTTTGAGCTTTGTTCCTTCAGAGGAAAACATGGCTGACATGTTCACAAAACCTGTCACTAGACGGTCATTGCTCAAGTTCAAAGTGTGTGTACATTTCTAAGTTCCTGTGTCTAACATGTTTTCTAGCTAAGCCCTGAGGGCAATACTCCTAACGCTATTGCGGACTATGCATTTTTGAGGCGTTAAATATTTTTTTTGTGGATCTCGTGCTCAGTGTAATCTATTGATTTACACTGATGATTTGTATTTTGTTTATATGCTGTTCAAAGTTCAATGAAAGATCTGAATGTCGAAATGTTTGCTCTAATTGGTTACTAAGTGAACTTGTGCGTAGTGGGATGGTATACTTCAGTTGAAGGGGGTGTGTTGAGATCCAACTTCAGTATAAATATTTGAACATATGTGAGTTGTCGCAGTCACCCATTAAATTACTACTGTCCCGTTTTCTGTATTCATGTCTAAACTTCCTGTGGAGGCTCACTGAGCTCCTTCTTCTTCTTCTCGCCGTCATGCGAGACAGACCTACAATATAATAGTTCCTATGTCGCAAATCCAGCCATTGCTCGTTGCTGAAGTCCTATGCAAGACAGCCAATACCTTGCACAATAAAGGACA
>JACJUY010006099.1:0-33574 GCA_014220935.1 Platorchestia sp. MABIK | reverse complement strand
TATTTTATTCGAGTGAATCATTTCCTATGGTCATTTTTGAATTTCTCTGGGGATACAATTATTGTATCTATGAGCAATATGTGACGTCCCGAGTAAAGGTTTTGTTAACATTCTTTATGTTGAAATAGAATAGTTTTTGTTACGGACCTTCTTTTTTTAGTTCACTGCTGCCTTGTTTTCCAGCGCCTTGTACTGTCTTCTTTAACTTTAATCCTTTTTTATGAACTTCTTTTTCAACTTACTGTTTCTGTGCACTTTGGACATAAATTCTGCGTTCTCTCAAGTCCATACTAAATAGTTCCTTCCTTCTTTTTCTCTTTGGAACGCCTTCGTTGCGGTTAGGGAGGGTTAAATTATTGAACGAACATCTAATGTATCTAATGTCGTTTTCAGAGCCAAGTTATGTTAGTTCATAGCGTCTTCATTTGAACGCATAAACTTATTTGATCTATACAATTGTTAAATCTGCGTTTCTCGCAATAGCGTTGCAGTATGAACTTCATTTTGAACCTTTACAAATCGGTCATTCATAATCATCCAATTTCCCCCCATTTTTTCTGTGGTATTGGATTCTTCCTATGTTGTTAATCAAGCCCATGGTTAACCGCGATCGTTTATTGAGATTGCTGTATAGCCTTGTATTTGCGTTGCCATATACATTCATTATTCAGGTCCAATTTTGTGCGGCGCCTAATTCACTTGTGCTGTGGTTTGCACCTGTGCTTAAAGGAAGGGTGGGGCTCCGGGGGGTGTAAGTGGCCAGGTAAAGAAGGCGGCGAGGGCGGGGGGTTTACTTCTCAGGGCAATGATCCAGTCAGTGTGGCAGTGGTGGTCAGAGAGTGAGGGTGTGCGCGCGTCGGTGCTCCGCACCACTGGCGAGCGCGTGGTGTTCAAGTCTCTATTTCACCTGCCAAACCTGATCGCTTCGTATTTTGCAGCAATATTCACTGTTTGCGAGTGCTGCTGTAGTGTCACAAGAGACGTGTGTAGGGTGGTGGTGGTAGCAGTAGTGGATGGCGTATAGTATAAGGCAGTGCGTGTAATTACACGGTGGTGCGGCGCGCGTTTCATCTTGCGGTTGCACACCCATGCTACGTTGTCCGTCATATCTGCTCCTTCTTCTCTCCCTCAGCCCGCCGGACGGCGGTCACTTCTTCGTTCCTGCTTCTCTCAAACTCCCATTTAAATTGCTTTTGATTTCTGGCCACGTTGTCATCTGTATTTTTGATCTGTTTGTTTTGTTTGGGTGATGGACTCTGGAGTACTCGAACATTTTAGAGAAATGGGTTCCTTGAAGTTGAAACAGCCGTCGTGATCCGGAGGAGGGATGTGGGAATGCCGCAGAAACGAGATGCGTCGCTGTGCTGAGGTTTATCACCGCCTCGCTGCTGCCCTGCCTTTCCAGCGGTCCTCCTCTACCTCGGCTTCGGTGGATTTTTTTTCTGGTTTAAATTTGATTGATTCTTGGAACATCAACAGCTGTGGTTACGGTTTATTCTTCCTGGGATCGCTATTTTCACTAAGCTGTGATGTGTGTCGGGGGCACACACTTGTGTTACAAGCGGAGGCTCAAGTGTCTTCTTCTTTTCTTTGAGCTTCTTAACACTTTGACTGCGACGTGAGCCACCGGTGGTACACGGAGGGAGTTTTCATAACGGTGCTCACCGACCGGTAGTCTCAAACTCAATTTTCATAAATACTTGATGAAAGCTAAATAAAGGCACGATCCAGTTCATGTTTGCTATTTTCAACGTTACTTAGTACGAAATGACTTTAAATTTGAGTTGAGTATTAAACTTCAGTTTTGCCTGCCACAGTCAAGAGGTCTAGTCTCTTACTGTCGTGTCTCTATTGTTTGATGTATAGTCTACACATTGTAGCTTCAGGCACTGCACGTTTGGTGATGAATACTTCAAATCTTCGCAGGTGTCCCATTCAGTAATCCTATGTTGGACTTGTTCTTAATTTTAATTCCTTAAGCTTTTATTCATAGTTGATTGCTCAACGTCAAGGTGAATCACTCATCTTACTCGGCCTAAATGCCGACACGGACAGCCAACTATACATTTGGAACCTCATAAAATTAAAATGTCAAGTACTCGCAGGAACAAATGACCATATGTTATATGGATAAATTGTTGAGTTTAGTGCGTTTCCTAGAAGATGCGGAGAAACTCGGCGCTGTAGTACCAATATATGCCTAGGCTGGCTAGATTTTTACTGCATTCACTAGTGGTGCAAGTTCCCTGTTACCCTCAGACTTACCGTCTGTGTTCGACTCATAGCTTATTTTAAATGACCTTCAAAGCGGCCATGTTGAGTTACTCCTCAGTCTTTCATTGCTTGACAATACATGAGCCCGGAAGCATTTGTTATAGGCCATCCAAAGAACACTTGCGGTGTCACGCCAGTTGCAGCTGATGATCGTTGCTCGTGTGTTTTGAGTGAAATAAGCTCGATGAGTCGATTGTGTCTCAAGTGTAGTGAGCTGTGCGCGGGAAATTTATTTTAAGGTTAAATCCGTTCATATCTTTTCCGGTGACGTCGACTTCCTGTCTACCGTTCTTTTTTTGTTTATTTGAGGTACACTGAGGGGATGTGTTAGATCATCCCGTGTTATTTTATTGTTTATTTATGAAACATCGCGTACAGTAAATGTGAATTGGAGTGTTTCTTCTTGCCTGCTTCAAGAGCTGGATTGCAGTATTTATATGCGTTTGCCCAATTTTCATTCATGAGACTCCTAGATACCAACATACTCAATGTTGGAATTCTAATTTATTATTCCTTTTTACATCTTAGGAGTAGAAAATAAATAGACTATAGGTTTAGATTAATTAGGCTTCTCTGTCCTATGCTCTGGAAACGGGCATGGCAACCAATTTGTAGTGATTCGGTAATAGACTAGGTCTAGAAATTATTAGCAATGTATTGTTCCATCAGTATTCCATAATGGAACCGTACACCTCTATTATACTGAACATATTTCGTTGGAATGGTCATCCCAAAGATGGTAAAGAGGTTCAGGCATTTCCGCCGAATGATAATAGATTAGATTACATCTCCGAAGCATATTACATCGCTTATTTTTTGTCAGTTGGAGCTACCTTGTATAAGGCTACCTATACATTTTTTCCATCCATGTGCAGTTTTCCTATCAGTTTATAAACGGCCTGGCTTAATACATGTTCGTCTGTTTATTATTTTCGAGTATTTATTTTGCCGTGTTTCGGTATCGGTTAATAGACGGCGTCGACAACTCTATATGTGCGTTTGTAGGTTATATTCGAGTAAAGTAGTATTTAGTTTGCCGTTTTTCGGCACCGTGTAGTGAACAGGAGAGGTGCGCGCGACGCGTCTCAACAAAAGGTGTGGTGCCTCAGAATACTGGAAATTACATTCTCTTTTAGCTCACTTCAGCAGCCTGGGCTGGACTCGGTTAGAGGTCCTCCAATCATTAATACGTCAACTGCGATGGGTTACGCTGAAGTTCAATGTTTAACTAAGATTTATAGTCAGTTGTGAGAAATTTTGAAATTAGCAAACATTAACTAGATCGTGCCTTCACTTGCCTTTAATTAAGCATTTAATAAAATTTAATTTATGAATACTTGTCGGTCAGCAGCTTGAAAATCTCCTCTGTGAGCACCGGTGGGTCTCTTCTCAGGAAACGTGTTTAACCCTTTATCGCCCAAGTGGACTCTACGGTCCTCTTTCGAAAATAGCCTCAATGTATTGTATTTCTCGTTAAATTAGTTCCCTAATGTGTTCTTTGGAGTTCAGTGCCGAGTGGCAGTTCCTTCCTCATCCTGATATCGGTGATTACCTGATGCCGGCGCCAGTTTAGTGACGGTGGTTGTGATAGCCGTAATATGAGTACAAAAATGCAGACGTTAAAGGGTTAAGCTTCCAAATCATGTCAGTCCCAGTAATCGGTTTGAATTTAGAAACTGTGTTGATCTCTTCAATTCGTTTTCGTCGTTAAATTTTGATAATTTCCACCAGCACTTTTCTCTAACTTTTCTTGACGTAGTTGGAAATGTATCGTGTCGGGAGTGATGTAGTGTCTCTCATTCCTTTTGGAAATCTTGAGAACGGATGTTATGGCATTCGAGTCGAACACCATTGATGGTAATTCAACATAAAATCCCTTTAGGAAATCTTGAGAACGGATGTTATGGCATTCGAGTCGAACACCATTGATGGTAATTCGACATAAAATCCCTTTAGGAAATCTTGAGAACGGATGTTGCGGCATTCGGGTTGAACACCAGTGATGTTAAATCAACATAAAATCCCTTTGGGAAATCTTGAGAACGGATGTTGCGGCATCCGGGTTGAACACCAGTGATGTTAAATCAACATAAAATTCTATTGGCAGCTAAATAGTTAACAGTTCACTGATATTCTACGAAACCTAATCACTTCGAGAGGTTCCGAATCAAATTTTATTCTTCAATATGAAGATATTTGAAAGGTACCTATCCGTCGGAAGTTGCTAAATCTGTCAACATTGTTAGATGTGCTAAGAGTTGCCAGACCTATCAAGAGTTGCGAAATCTGCTGAGAGTTGTGAGGCTGGTCAAATCTGTCATGGATGTTAGAGTGACGCCCAAACTAAAGAATTAGCTAGAAAAATGGTCAATCTTGCAAGCATGTGACGTAATATTTGCGTTTTGTACCAAGCGTTTCTTGACAAGAAAACTGACGGTTTCAGTGTGCTGAAAGTTCTTTTAATGCAAGATTTGCTTCAGTGTAAGTGAACTAAGTAAGGACAGCACGAGATAAGTAACTGGTGAACAAAGGTGCTTAGCTGTCATTATTCAAGATCTTGTCAAGTCCTATGAAGGAAACCTGATTACCGTTCGAACCGTCGCCGTTTTTAAATTTAGGAAGGAGCTGTGCAGCAACGCGCCACCAAACTAGTGGATTACTAAAGATTACATGCCGAGGTTCAAATTCGTTAGTGTAACCTGATAACTTTTTAGCGCTCACGTTGTCACTTTCATTGCTTAGATTTCCTGATGGATGGATGTCTTATTAGTACTTAGATTCATCATTACCATTTATAGTGCTTAGATTTCCTTACGGATTCTCATTAGTACTTAGATTTATCATTACCATTTTTAGTACTTAGATTTCCTGACGGATTCTCATTAGTACTTAGATTTACCATGACCATTTTAAGTGCTTAAATTTCCTGATTCATTTCTCATTAGTACCTACACTTACCATTTCATATTCTGTGACTAATTTGAGTGGAATAATCTCTAGGAATTATGTGTGTGGTCTGCGTTCGTTAGGAGTTGACTCGTAAGTTCCAACATTAAAAGAAGGGAAATTTTATTGATAAGAAGTGTTGGCGTGTAAAATCATAACATTAGCATTTTTTTAATTAAACTTTATCTCATCTCGAGCTCTTTGTTTAGGGTATTCTTTCGGTCTGAATTTGAATTACTGACCATCTGGAGTATACACAACGATGCTTCTTTCTGTATGTGAATCATTGTAATAAATAGTATGTCCTGTTAGCTAATCAATGCAGAACGCTTTGCTGTATATTTTAATTATATTTTTATGAGACATCTTCATTTTGAAATCAATCATTCACTCTAAAATTCCTAGTAATAATATGCTCAATGGAACCAAATAAATCAAAGTGAATAGAGACCTAGATTGCTGCAGTTCAAGGTGGCACGATAGGTTTATTTCTGACCAAAAATAATACATTTACAACTTCTTTCTAGCATAGTTCAAGCGTTAAGTCATTCGAATTAAAGTATAGAAAATTTGAGTGAAAAGAATAGCCAGTTTAGGATTTAGGAGAAGTTATGAGCCACCTAACCGGTAGCTCGGCGTAACATTTGTAGCGTTCTTCTTCGTCTAATTTGAACATGAAAACCTTCAGAAGACTAAATTAGAGAAAATTTTGTCCGTAAAGAATAACCGGTTTGGGAACCAACACTGTCTCGCACCGGTTTGGTGGCGCGAGACTTGCTTCTCGTTCAAATTTGTCATGGATCAGACATTAACTGATGGTCCGATCACAGTGATGAAGCCGAGGCCTTATAAGGCTACTTGATGTCCTATCGTATATATCTAGAGCGCCTACAGCCGCCCTTTGCATAGTCCACTTTGCTAAGTATGAGTTTGCTCACTCAAATTCTTACTTGTCATGGGTCCCGGTGAGGGATTTGTGAGTCTGGGGATGTGGTCTCGCATCCCTGTATCCTGTTTCTAGAATATTATGAAGAATATTTTACTCGAATTAGAATTTAAGCGAAATTTCGTAGGCAAATGTCTTCTTGCGTCAGCGGTTGTAAACGTTTGGTTTATTTGTTAGATATTTTTGTGTGATATTAATGGGAGTGATTTTTTATTAGGAAATCTCGAGGTTTTGGGAGTGAATGTCATGAGTTTTCTGAAGGTATTGAGATCATGTTACCTTATGTTTTCTGAAGGTATTGAGATCATGTTACCTTATGTTTTCTGAAGGTATTGAGATCATGTTACCTTATGTTTTCTGAAGGTATTGAGATCATGTTACTTTAAATTTTCTGAAGGTATGGCGATTTAGACGCCAGGTCACAATTTGTGGCATGAACATGCGAATGGTAACATGAACCTGGTAACTGACGTGTTATGGATTTCTCTAATCATGGTAGTCCGTAACATTTACCTGATAATGCCAAAGGACAGTGCGTGCTCATAGAGTTGATGTGGCATAAATTTCGTTCATCATGAGATAGGAAGTTAACGCTGCTGTTTCCTTTGCCTAAAGTCACATTAAAAAATGTTAGACCTTGTTTACTGATCACTAGAGAATACGTGTGAGGTCATTAGTTTTTTATGACTAATCTTTATTATGTGATATATTTACAACTTTTTAGCTGGGTGTGGCCAGTCGTTTACAGGATGAAAATTCTGCCTGTGTTTTTTTTTCATGCCAGCTTGGTATGATTGCTGGACTCTATTTAACAATTCATGAGATGATTCAGTGGTAGAGGTATGAGTGATGGTGACATAGAGCCTTCAGCTAAACTTGTGTTAAAATTTCAGTCATCACTTGGGGCAGAGTCACCTTTCTGTTCGCAATTTCATTCCAAATGTAGGAACTTTCGGTATGGTCATTTTTACTTTTTTTCTCGGTATGACGCTTCTAACATGATTTGTTTCATTTATTTGGCGGATAAAATGTAATGAGGCTTGAACTAACGTCTAATCAAATATTGTGAAAAAAATATTTCTGAGTAGCTTTTCTCAATGTTCACTTATTTCTGTACTTTAAGTATCTCGGGCTGACCCTCCCCCCGGTGTCGGTGAGCATTGTATCCTGCACAGGAGTCTTCACGCGGTGATCTGTGTAGTTGTTGTCACGCGTTACCATGGCAACGCTGCAGACGCTTCCCTCTGCTTCACGAGCATCTTTATTACCCTCAGATTGCCATTTTTATTGCTAGCGTCTCCTTCTCTATTATTATTGTTATTTAGCTGCACCGTCATTACCATGCAAATATTTGCCCCCTATTCACGTTTTACTGCCTCCAGTAATGTTGCTGATCCTTGATTTGTGACTGTTCCGTGACGAAAAGTAAATCTTAACTTCGGCGCAATTCTATTCCAACGCGTAGCTCGATATATGGATTCTACTCCCATTATCTTGGCAGGAGTTGTCTCTCTGAAATGATTCCTTCATCTCTGCGTTTTTTTCATTCTTAAGTCGTTCTCGGGGCGTTGTGACATTGATATGTAAATATGATGGTCAGTTTTTCTCGATATTTATTTACTACAGGCTTGTGTCCATAAATGGGATCTGCTTCTTCTGACCGCAGTTACGTCTGAGCGTGTTGGAATTTTGCTGATCGAGTCATCTTTAGTTGAAATGTATTCAGACATCCATTTTTTTCTGTCTTTGCTTCTTTTTTAGAAAGTGGTATTGCAGAGTTGTCTTTTCATGGGAGGGGTTTCGTTACAACTTCTGTTTCTTTCTTTCCGTATTGTGTTACTGCTGAGATGGCCGATTCTATTAAATGTATGGAAGTATCCCTACAAAACGGAATAGAACCACTCAGGGGTGTACAACTATTGTATCTATGGGAATTAGCACTCCTAGTGGGAAAATATGAGGTCCCGAGCTGAGAGCTAGATAAGCCGTCTTTTTGTTGAAATATAAATGATTTTTGTCATGTTAAGGACCACCTTTTTTCGGTTCACTGCTGTTCTGTTTTTCAGCACCTATTACTTTCTTCTTCAATTTTTATATTGTTTTTCTGGTTACATGAACTCCTTACTCCACGTATTGCTTCTATGCACCTTGTGCATAGATTCCGCGTTCCCTCATCTCCATACTAAATGGTGTCTTCCTTCTTCCTCTCTTTGGATAGCTTTTTAGGGTTAGGGGGAGGTTAGGGAGGCTTGAACCAACATCTAACTTACTAAATAGAATACATGTTACCACGAATGTAGTGCATTTGAAATAAAGAGGCACGCGATGAAAAGAGAAGCACACGCTTGATTTTTATTCAATTGGTATCTTTCGTTAAAAATGTTCCATATAACTCGCTTGTTATTTGTACGCACTAAAGTAACCTGAGGTTTTCCATGCTGCTGTTGCTGTGTGGAGTTGGAAGAGCACTTGCGTGTCAGAGTGGCCGTCAAATTTCTTGGAGAACATTACAGTACAGCTACTGCCGCTTGCTTAGCGTGTTGAGTGCTAACACCGCGCTGGAGTAGTCCTCCACAGCGTAGCGCAGTAGCGATCCATGATGAGGCTGCCTAAGTACCGACAAATCGTGGGTGGAGTGTCCGCACTTCCTTCCAGCCAACCGAGAAGTGTCCGTTGACAAGCTGGATTTTGTCTTTACATTACGTCGCGTGTTGACAGCTTCGTACCACTTGGTGTTAACATTGGTTGGCTTCGGCATCTGTCGCCGCTCTGGTGCTTACTTTGGTGTCTAAAATGTAGATTTTCATCTTGATGTTATTAGCGTTTAACGCTGTCCTATTCATGCTCACCTCGTGGCTTAGCTTATCGCTACTCAAATCTCTTCCTCAAAGCGCCGACCGGTTCTGTTCCGCTCTGACACGTTCTCATATTGATTCAGTTCTATTCGGCGTTCCTTGGTGTTCACATTTCGAGATCCTGAGACTGTCTCCGTTCGTATGATTTGGTTTTCACGCAACCACTGCCACCATATTTTCAGTTAGGTGAAGTTTGGGAAATTTTCGTTATTGCTGTAAGGTAATCGAATTAGTTCACGGTGATGTTATTTTTAATGTTAAAGTTAGCTTTTGTATTTTTCAATCATTACTATATTCCTAGTTCAATAAAGTTAATTTTGACTCTGGATCTTGCTCTTCGTTTGAGAAAATACGAAAAAATGATTTTTTTCTGTTAATAATTTGCGCCTTCAGTTGTCGTCTGTTAGGAAATCTACTCGAGAGTGGCGTCAAGTGAGAATGATTTCCTGGTTTAACTTTTTCGTTGGGGCTCGTACAATTTTAGCCGCCCAAGTATAGCCTCTGCTGTGGGCGGTTAAAATCATCGATACTCCCGCCAAAAAGTTACACTATATCTCAGGGCATATTGGGAAATTATACTCTCGACGGATTATTCTGTGTATTTTTGAGCTTCCATCGGATGGATTGCACATGTTTTCGCTGCGGCACATGCAGCAAGTCGTCCTCGCCTGTGTCATTAGATGCTTAAAACTCTTTCAGGATGCTGGTAGAGTGTGTATGATGTTGGTAGAGGTGTCGAAGTCTTATCTTTATCCCTGTCTCTGTCACTTATGAGGTAGGCCTGCGAACCGCACTAACAGCCTTTGCTCTTCTACAATAGTTATTTTTTATTCCTCTCTTCATTTCGCGTTACGACTTCCTGATTCGCGACTTCGCTGGCCTCTCAACTTGCTATTCAAGACTGTGGCACTAGGGACACATGTCGCTGAATTTGGGTGCTGCTGTTGCTCGTTCACTAAAATTATTTCGCTGATCGTCTTAATCATGCTGAAAATAGTTCGGTAGTCGGACGTTTGATAAGAGCAACGTTTGATATCATCCAACTGATTTGAGTAACAATGAAGCTTTCCCCCGATTTTGCTGGGTTTGAATGGACTCTGTCGAGGCGGGACTTGGTATTCCTGTATAAGGAATCGAGATGTCGAACATTACTGTCCTTGAAGAACCGTATCTAACGAGATCTTATCTTCGGTATCTGTAATCCCAGAGCGGCATTTACATAGTCCTAACGTCTTGCGTCAGTGCAGCCGATGTGTTGCTAAGTGCTCATGTTCAGTAGGCTTATCTGATTGTTCACCATAGCCTCCAGTGTTTATCCAAATGAACCACCGGAGTTTGGTAATTCATTTTTTGTTCTCGAGTTTCTCGGGTATTTTCAATCAGATTACTATATTTCTACCCTTACTGCATTCCTGTTTTGTCTATATTTAGTTACTTCATTTTGGCCTTTGTGAAGTTCATGGGTGTTAAAGCATATTTGGTTCGTTTATTTGTTCCGGAATGTGTTTTTTATTGTCTAGATCCGGTTCCTTCTGTTCAGCAATTTTGATGTTCCCAACTGCTCGTTTATATTCCCTCGGTTTATTTTTTCGGGTAATTTGTTGTAAATCCCGTCAGGAGGTATTCTACTAGTGTGTCTGTGGGAATTAGCGCTCCCATGGGGAAGATGAAAAGGCTCCGAGCTGACGGCCTTCTTTTTTGTTGAAATAGAAAAAAATTTGGTTTTGTTAGGGACCATCTTTTTCTCGGTTCACCATTGTCCTATGTTCAGCACGTAATACTTTTTCCTCAAACTTTTGTTTTGTTTCATAAACTGCTATCAATTTTGTTTTTTCTGTGCGCAGTGTGTTGGGTCACACTTTGTGCATAGTTGCTCCGTTCCCGTAATTCCATACTATATGGTTCCTCCCTTAACACTTTGACTACGACGTGCGCCACCGGTGGTACACGGAGGTAATTTTCATAATGCTGCTGACCGACCAGTAGTCGCAAATTCAATTTTCATCTATACTTAATCAAAGCTAAATGAAAGCACGATCCAGTTCATGTTTGGAATTTTCAAAATAGCTTACTACAATTGACTTAAAATTTGAGTTTGGTGTTGAACTTAATATTCAGTAGTCGCAGTAAAAGTGTTAATCATCTCCGGGGAACTCCTCTGTTCTTTTCAGAGAGGCCGAAAATAACTTGTAGTCTAACTAAAGATATTCATCACTCTAACTTAATTAATCATCTGCTTTCCTGACTTCTCGACCGTATCTCGCATTTTACTATAGAACTTCAGAATTATTCTATTTAAATGACTATTATTTTCTAACTTTATTCCATCAGACGGAATGGAATGTTCATCATGTCATTCATGTAAACTCACATTTTTAAAAGTGCGTTTCATGCTGAAACGTAACTAAAACAATTTCTGTGCTTTGGCATTGAAGCCTTCGCTTATTTTTATGTTCTTAGCTTGCCAAACTAGAGTAAGGTACTGAAAGTGACCGCAAAATATGTTGCGTATGAGTTTGATTTACATTAGCTCTATGCTTGGGAATTTTTTTGTTCAAATTAGATAATGCACACCACAGGAATATTTCTTAAATATGGCTTGTCGGTGCAGACGTTCAAATTAGATGTAAAGCACACGGATATTTCTTTCTTAGGGCTTGGTGGTGTGGACGTTAAAATTAGATGTAAAGCACTCGGATATTTCTCTACTGTGGCTTGGCGGTGTGGACGTTCAAATTAGATGTAAAGCACTCGGATATTTCTTTACTGTGGCTTGGCGGTGTGGACGTTCAAATTAGATGTAAAGCACTCGGATATTTCTTTACTGTGGCTTGGCGGTGTGGACGTTAAAATTAGATGTAAAGCACTCGGATATTTCTCTACTGTGGCTTGGCGGTGTGGACGTTAAAATTAGATGTAAAGCACTCGGATATTTCTTTATTGTGGCGTGGCGGTGTGGACACGAAAAGTCAGCTCTGTTATCAGTGGTCGCCGAGACTGATGTGTTGATAGCAGCCACGTAGGCCGTATGAGTGCAGTCTGCTGTATATCGATCGGGCATATCGACTCGAATGTGTAGCTATGATTTTGCAAGGCTTCTGTAGAAGAACGTGTTCGATTTTCTTTCACGATTTCAACTGTAATTAATTTCAGACGCACGATTTTTTTCGAGAATATTGCATCTTTTTTCTTTTGCGTGTTAGAATGGATCCCTTTTTGAAGCTATCTCCTGCAGTCGTTCAGAATGTCGAACTTTCATTCCGAGCAGTTAACGTCTTCTGACCCTAATGATGAGAACGCAGGTCGGCGTCGCCACAGTACCCTAACGTCACGAGGACGAAAGTAGAAGTGCAGTATAAAGCTCGTTCTGCATCCTTAGCACCTGTCGTCTGAACGCTACCTTAGAATGTCCATTGTTTGTGTGCCTGCTTGCAACCTCCTGCAGCTAGAGAGCCCGCTGTGTAGGAGGAGTGCTGGAAGCTTTCCCTAATGAGCGGGTTGGCGCTAATACCTGACTTGTAATCATGCTAAACACAGGCTATCTTTCGAACGTATGCGTGGGAACCGCCGGAGCCTCCTAAGACTGGCTGTGCCTCCAGCGTCTCTGGATGCGACCGGGCTGGCTGTCGGATGATGCGAGCCGCAAATGTTCAGCTTTTTGCATATCGTTATGGGCTGCGCTGCACCCGACCATTTGGCTGTGATGTCTGACACTCTGTATAGTAGAACTAATGCCACGATAGGGGAAACGAGGTAGTCATTTCTATGGGGGAAAAACACCTTCTCTTGTTCAGCTAGCCAGTAGAGCGGTTATATTTCAAACAAACTCAATGACATCACCATTGCGACATGTATTCATGCTTCAGTTACTTTTCGTTCAAAAGATAGTTGGGTGCTCAAAGTGAAGTGTTAACGTCTATAATTGTGGTAGTTTCCAGTAGCTTGCTAACGAGAACTCCTGGTATTCGAATCCTGACATGGTGGGCTACTCTGCGTTGTGTTAGATTTTTTAGTTTTTTGAATACTATCGTTTTGGACATAGCTGAATTTTCCTGGAGTATTGTTTTTTATTGTAATTTTTCCTTTCCTGCATAATCATTTGTGGTTGTTAGCGTTAAATAAATGAACATGTGTTTTCATTATAATGCCTGATCCTCGTGCGTTAATGGAAACAAAACTGCGTTCGGTTACAATATTCGCCACTTCGTCAAGTGATTGTGTTCAACTAAGGAGGTTGTGTTCAACTAAGGAGGTTGTGTGTTTACTAAGGAGGTTGTGTGTTTACTAAGGAGGTTGTCTGTTTACTAAGGAGGTTGTCTGTTTACTAAGGAGGTTGTGTGTTTACTAAGGAGGTTGTGTGTTTACTAAGGAGGTTTTGTGTTTACTAAGGAGGTTGTGTGTTTACTAAGGAGGTTGTGTGTTTACTAAGGAGGTTGTGTGTTTACTAAGGAGGTTGTGTGTTTACTAAGGAGGTTGTGTGTTTACTAAGGAGGTTGTGTGTTTACTAAGGAGGTTGTGTGTTTACGAAGGAGGTTGTGTGTTTACGAAGGAGGTTGTGTTCAACTAAGGAGGTTGTGTTCAACTAAGGAGGTTGTGTTCAACTAAGGAGGTTGTGTTCAACTAAGGAGGTTGTGTGTTTACTAAGGAGGTTGTGTGTTTACTAAGGAGGTTGTGTTTTTATTAAGGAGGTTGTATTTTCACTAAGGAGGTTGTATTTTCACTAAGGAGGTTGTATTTTCACTAAGGAGGTTGTATTTTCACTAAGGAGGTTGTCGGTTTACTAAGGAGATTGTGTTTTTACTGAGGAGGTTGTGTTTTTACTAAGGAGGTTGTGTTTTTACTAAGGAGGTTGTGTTTTTACTAAGGAGGTTGTGTTTTTACTAAGGAGGTTGTGTTTTTACTAAGGAGGTTGTGTTTTTACTAAGGAGGTTGTGTTTTCACTAAGGAGGTTGTCTGTTTACTAAGGAGGTTGTGTTTTTACCAAGGAGGTTGTGTTTTTACCAAGGAGGTTGTGTTTTTACCAAGGAGGTTGTGTTTTACTAAGGAGGTTGTGTTTTTACTAAAGAGGTTGTGTTTTACTAAGGAGGTGCAGTGCAACACGAGATTGTTCCCGCGGAATTCGTGCTGGTGACCCGCATGAAGGTGCAAACTCACTGATCTTCTTTTGAAATTACCCAGCAAAATGTGTTCCATAAGCGTGCGTTTCTCAAATCAGGTCGAGAACTTTACCAAATGAAAGTTTAATCTAATCTTAGTCGTATTTATGCAGAGCCTCGTTTTGTGTTTCCAGAGGACGTGTTGTTTTTTAACGAGTGGGTGAATATTAATGTACCATTTTTTTATACAGAGTGAATACTTAGTTACAGATTGTGAATACAGCCATGACGTTTTTGATACGGGGATAACCCTGTGCATATTAGTGTCTGTGCTCAAATATCTTTAGTGATTGTGGTGTTGAGGTTTTGAACCTTAGATAATTATTGGTGTTGAATGTGCCTCATAAGATAGCTGTGGACACACCGTGCCTGGACAGTTGAGATCACGATCCCTAAGTGGCATCCTTCGTTTCGAAATTTATCTACGTGCCGAATTTTAGGGCAAATTGTGTGGAGAGTTGAGTTGATCTTCAGATCACAACATATAAAGTGACATCCTTCGTTCCGACCAACGTGTTTTTGGTTGGTCTACGCGCTAAATTTTAGGGCAAATTGACGTGCGAAATGTACGCTTATGGCGCATATCCGGGAGCTTATATGGGGGTGGGGAGCGCCGTGGGGGGCATAGCGGCCACTCCCCCGCCACCTCCCCACCACCACCCCCAAGCGGTGGGTGGCGGTGGCGGTCTGGCGGCGGCTGCGGCCGCTGCCGCCGCCGCGGCGTCCTACCACTCACACAACCAGGTGTTCGGTGGCGGTGGTGGCACTCTCGGTGGCGGTGGTGGCACTCTGGGTGCCACGGTGGCGGGCAGTGTTGGTGCCACCGCCACGCCCCCGTCGGTGGCACCCGCTCCCCTCACCCCCGTGCCCGTCACCCCCACCCCGCCACACTCCTCCGCCACTCCAACCTCACACTACTCCGTCTCTGGAGCTGCCAAAAGAAGGTGAGATGGTCTTGTTTATTGCGCGAGGGTAGCGGTGAATGCTGTTTAGCTAGGGACACCAGCGCACATGACACACGTTTGACGTGTGTCATGGTATGACATGAATGAGGATATTTGTTATGTTATGACATGATGACGTTTGACGTGTGTCGTGGTATGACATGAATGATGACATTTGACATGTATCATGTTATGACATGAATGAGGACATTTGATATGTATCATGTGATGACATGAATGATGACATTTGACGTGTGTCATGGTATGACATGAATGATGACATTTGACATGTATCATGGTATGACATGAATGATGACATTTGACATGTATCATGTAATGACATGAATGATGACATTGACATGTATCATGGTATGACATGAATGATAACATTTGACATGTATCATGTGATGACATGAATGATGACATTGACATGTATCATGTTATGTATCATGTTATGCCAAATTCAACTTGAACAGATGAGAATTTGGCTCAATTCATACGACTAATACGATGCTGCACTGAAACCGTGAACAACTGCAAATTTTACGTGTGTGACTCTAAGCTCTAATAAGATGATGTGTAGCTGCAGGATCGACTTTATAATATTGATGTTGTTACTTTGTGGGTAAATTACGCCTCTTTGACTCTATACTAAATGGTGCGCTCTTCTTTGGAGCATCATTCTAATGATTAGGGAGGCTAAAATAACTCCTTCAATCCACTTGCTCGAGGACTCTGTTTTTTCCTCTTTTTTCCATTAGTTTAAATGCTATTTTCGGACCGTTGGACTCTCTTGTCTTTCGGTAAAGTAATAATTAAAGTCTACGTTCTTTCGGTTACATCTAGTGTTCCACTTCATTAACGGCGGTCATCAACACACGATCCTTAACTTTGCGTCGTACATTAACGAAATTTCTATCCTTCTCTTTGTATCGATGCAACATCTATTTATGTGGCGCTTTTATAAGCTAGCCACAAATTTCCGCATCAGAAGCCACGATAATTCGTCGAAGAAAATTGATCCATTTCTCGCTCAGTCTTTGTATTGCCAGCCACAAAGTTGAGGCCGAGGTCGTCTGACCCTCTCCCCTGCGCTGCAACCTTTAACCTGCTCCGCCCGCCGCTGACACGCGTCCTGCCCGCTTAACGCTTTGATCGCGGCGGGTAAAACTAAAGTATAACATTTAACTTAAATTTAAAGTAAATTGTAGTTTACAATGTTGAAAATAACAAATGTTAACTGGACCGTGCCATTATTTAGCTTTGATTAAGTACTAATGAAAATTAAGTTTGTGACTACTCGTCGGTCAGTAATATTATGAAAAAATTCTTTCCGTGTACCACCGGTGGTTCTCGTCGCAGTCAAAGTGTTAACGCGTTGTCTGCGGCAGGTATAACTGAAGTTTAATATTCATCGTGGTAAGCATTGTTAAAAATGGCAAACATGAGCAGCCATTAACCTGCTCCGCCTGCTGCTGACACGCGTTTTGCCCATTTAACACTTTGACTGCGGCAGGTATAACTGAAGTTTTGCATTTAACTCAAATTTATAATCAATCGTAGTAAGCAATGTTGAATATACCAAAGATTAACTAGTTCATGTTTTCATTTAGTTTTTATTAAGTATGTTTGTAAATTGAGTTCGTGACTATTGTTTGGTCAGCAGCATAATGAAAACTCCTTCAGTGACTAAGTGTGGCTTACGTCGCAGTCAAAGTGTTGAATTATTGGAGCTCCTGCAACTGCTCTTAGCTAGCGTAAAGCTTCAAAATGAGCTTCATTTGAATAAGACAGTGAGAATAAGCTTCTTATGAATAAGACTGTACAAATGAGCTTCTTTCTTATGAATAAGACTGTACAAATGAGCTTCTTATGAATAAGACAATGAGAATGAGCTTTATACTCGGAATAATACAATATAAATGAGCTTCCAACGCTGAATAACATCATAAAAGTGAACTCTCACTCATAATAAGAATGAGAATGAGCTTCCTACACAGAAAACCTTGGTATTGATTCAGAATGGTATCCGTCATAACTTGTCACGCGTGCTTTTTGTTCATTCGGGCTAAAAAAAAATGCTCTCAAACCGCAAATCATCTGCTGTATATTTGATTCCATAAAGATTTACTTGCTGAGTTGACGCGCTTGCTCTGCATTAAGCACCTTGTACTTCGTTCTTCAGTTCAATGTTTCACGTGCTGTGAAAGCTGTGCTCAGACGCCGAAAACAATGGGATACGGGCAGCATTTCAGTAGGTGCCGATGGTGCCTTTACGATTTGGTGTTTTTCTGGAATTGAGCATATCTGTTAGCCGCAGTAATGCACGGTGCCGGTGGGCTTATGTGTACTGTACACCACCACGGTGTTGGTTTATGCACTACATATTCCCCACGGTGGTGGTTCATGTACTACATGTACAACCACGATGTTGGTACATGTATTACCACGGTGTTGGTATATATACTACATGTAGCACATGTTGGTTCATGTACTACATGTGCCTCCTTGGTGGTGGTGGTGTATGTATGTACTACATACATGTATGTACTACATACACCACCACCGTGAGCCAGACAGCAGCACATCACGACACTGCCATTACGCCGTCAGAGCGCCCTGGCGGAGTACGCTGGGGGTCACTGTAGTAAGTGCCGGTAGCCTTGATACGCTCCGGGTCCTGCTCCACCGCCTGCCTGCCTCTAGTCCCAGCGGTCGATGTCCAGTCAATTGGAGTAGGATTTATGCTTCACACTCAATACAGCGTGCTGTCTGTCCGGCGTTCACACTCAATAGTGAGTGATGTCTGCAGTTTCGACTCAATAGTGAGTGATGTCTGCCGCTTCCACTCAATAGTGACTGATGTCTGCCGATCACTTTATACCGTGTGATGTCTAGCCCTCACACTACATAGTAAGTGCTGTTTGTCTGTCTGCCGCTCACTCTCAATACTGAGTGATGTCTGTTGCTCACACCCAATACCGTGTTTCATTAGTCTGTCTGCCGCTCACTCTCAATACTGAGTGATGTCTGTTGCTCACACCCAATACCGTGTAGTATTAGTCTGTCTGCCACGCACACTCAATACTGCGTGCTGTCCGTCGATCTATCTGGCGCAAACTCAATACTATGTGCTGTCTGTATGCCGGTCTGTCCTACGCTCCTGTTCATTACTGTGTGCTACATGTCTGTCCGTTTGTCCTCTGCGTGCTGCCTACACCAACGTTTTGTTGTGAGCGATGATCTCGTAATATTGTGACGACTTTTCTGACTTTAATTCCCGTTGCAGTGAGGCTATTAATTGTGCTGTCAAGTGAAACAATCTGCCTGCTATCTAGTGGTTATCTTGATTTGCATGCGGGTCACGCGTCGGCTTCGTGTGATTACAGGTTCCATTGCTTCGGTGTCATTTGAACTCCAGGCTTCTTGAACTCCATTCGAATTGTGCAGTTCGACATTATACTACCTCGTGTAAACAGGATACAATTTAAAATATATGCTCTCATGTAACTGAGCTGGTCAAGTTCAGCAATGATATAGAATAAAGCGTATCCTGGCTCACTAAGTGCGTTACATGTGACCGTTGCCTGAATAATTCATGAATGATCGGTACATACGAAATGAAAATAGGCTCGATGAATTGCATATCCTACTGAATTTTTTTTCATGTGTATAGTGAAGTTTCTTGCTGTAATTTGTGATTTCATTTTCTGGGTTGTGAGGGCCACTATTCATTAAATTGGATTAACATTTACTCTTTATCTTGCTTCGTTAGAGCAACTTTGTCGAGTCGTGTACGACTGCTTTTGTTGAATAATTAAGATTACGAGAAAAATGTAACGCTAGAGTTGATTTCGTATAAAAATTTAGGAGTATTTTAATAGGCTTATAAAAATGGCTTTGGACTAGCAGTAAATGATTCTCATTTGATAGGCAAATGTAAATTGAAAGACAAATAAATTATTAGGATTAAATGTGCTTTTATATTTTTACTTCATGTCAAGGTTACTTAGGCTTCGCTGATAACTAGCATTTTTTTAATGCGCATGAAAGTGATGTAAATCCATTTCTGGATTTACAGCTATCCACGCCCTGGGTTTACAACCATCCTCTCCTCGATTTTCAATCAATTTACAACCCAGGAGAACTTTTGTTACTACCCATGACACGATGGCGACTTGAAATTCAATGAAAATCCAACCCAAGAACCGTAGAGAAAATTGTACATAATGTCTGTAAGGCGCACCAAATTTAGAGAAGAAGACCCCTCAGGGGGATACAACTATTGTATCTATGGGAATTAGCGCTCCCAGAGGGACAATGTGAGGGCCCGAGCTAAAGGTTAGGTAGACTTTCTTTTTTGTTAAAATAACATAGGTTTTTGTTTTGTTACGGACCAACTTTTTTTCGGTTCACTGCTGTCCTGTTTTTTCAACACCTACTACTTTCTTCAACTTTGATCTTGTTTCATGAACTTCTTTCTCATCTTACTGTTTCTATGCCCTTTCTGCATAGATTCCACGTTCCCTTATCTCCATACTAAATGGTGCCTTCTTCCTTCCTCTCTTTGGATCTCATTTGTTGAGGATAGGGAGGCTTAAACTAACTAATAATCTAGAGAAAAAGAACTCATCCTCTGTTCACTTGAATAGCAGCAGCAGCAGCGGAGGCGCTAATCAAAAAAGTTCCTTAAGATTCCACTGGAAATCAATCGGTGAATGATTACCATGATGGATGATATCGATTGCTGTGAATCTCCGTGTACGTTTTTGTACCTATGACGAAATACAAAGCCGCCTTTTGCCATTTATATATGATACTTGGGTCCTTTGTGTTGATGTGCCAGAACAAGTGGACAGCTTCTCCAGTATCCGAACATTGGCCTATGTGACGTGGGATGAGACCATCTCTTCTTGCCGTCAGGAGACTCACTTTAGAGACTTCACCTGTTAGTTTTACGAGGTGAACTTGCTTGCAACGTTCTGGCCCCCAGAACAGGCAATAGGTTTAGGTTAGTTAAGTTTGTCTATCCTATGCTAAGGAGATTGACGCCCCTAGGAGGGATACTGTTAGGTTACCTCAGCTATAGAAAGGCGTTCGGGACTTCTGTCTTTCGTGTCCACTTTTTCAGTTTTCAGGTTTTCTTCGCCATTTATTTTTTATCTTTTTCTTATCCGTAATAACTTATTGTTTCTATGTAGAGGGCTGGCTGTCTTGTGTGGGAACACACCTTGTGCGTAGATTCACCGTTTTCTACAGTCTTTACTAAATAGTCCCTTCTCATCACTGTTGAGACCGCCTTTGTGATAGCTAGGAAGTATCAGACTAACTAATTTAATAATAAGACTAATAAACTTTAGTTGTCAATGGTACAGAGCCTATATTAGCGTAGGTGTTACAAACGCCAAATGAAATCACAAGTTCATCCAGGCCGAAATTCCGTTCTTCTTTTGGCCGTGATTCTTTGTTCCTTACTGAGGATTTTCTATGGACTTGAGAGGAGTAGAGTTAATGAATGCCTTGTTACCTGGGCACATCCCCTGTGTTCAGAGGCCCCGTGTTGAGCGGCACTTGTGTGTGTGCAATGGAGGGCCATTGTCACCTGCTCAATGACTAACATAGAGCCACGCTGCACAGCATGATACGCCGCCTCCACCTATCGATTACGCGCCCCATACTTCACCTGCCTTAACTCCTCGCTCTGCTACAGCCTTCCTTGCGCTACCTTGCTGGCTGCCTTACTTGCTTCCTCGCTTGATTGCTTGCTGGTTCTCTTGCTTGCTTTCTTGCCTGTTTGGTTCCTTGCTTACATGTTTGCATGTTTTATTGCTAGCACGTTTCTTTGCTTGCTTGTTTGCATGGTTCCTTGTTTGCATGGTTCCTTGTTTGCTTGGTTCCTTGCTTGCTTGGTTCCTTGCTTGCTTGGTTTCTTACTTCCTGGCTTGCTTAGTTTCTTGCTCCTTGCTAGCTAAGTTTCTTGCTCCTTGCTTGCTTGGTGCTGCTATGCCGCGCAAAATTTCGCGTTTCTTGCTTTGTACTTCAGAATTTACCTGCCTCTTAAACCTGGAAATTATTGGAACAATTTTTTGTTTTCATTTTGGATTTCGTGTCAGCCACAGCAGTTTGGAATTGTTATGTTCTAAGCTAAAGGTTCTACTGTCTTTTTTTCGTTTTGTGAAATATGAGTGAGGAATTAAAATAGCTTAAGGAATTTGTACAGTAGTGTCCTGCCTAAAGTACCTGAATTGAATAGGGGGTATACGTATTAAATATGTATGTTGAAAACTTTCAAGGTCCCTGTGTGCTGACGCCGGATCACATTTCTTCTGTTACACTAAGACATGCTCACCTAAAACTCATTTTAAATAAATTCCTTGCTCCAAATCCTTGAGCCATTAAGCGCTGTCGTGTAAAAACGTCCTCTTATCTATACCGGACTAGAAATTAGGTGAGCGTGTCTAAGCAAGTGTAGTTGAGAAATGAGCAAATTTTTATATTTATGTCAATGAATTTGCATTTTAGATACGCTAAGTCTTGTTGACCATACCTTGATCGGTATGAAAATTATATTAAGTGCTGACGGGTCCAGTCTTAACACTTATACTGGGCCCATGAGCCGTAAACTGGGTCTAGGAAGCTGAGACTGGGACCATGACGCTGAGACTAAATCCGTGGTACCTGGACTGGGACCATGGAATTGAAACTGGGACGATGAAATTGAGACTGGGGCCATGAAACTGAGGCTGGGACCGTGATACTCAAATTAAGTCCATGTTGCTTGGAGTGTGGGCCTGTGAAGCTCACACTGGGCATACGATGCTGGAAAGGATCCAGCCTAGACTGCCTTACCCTTTAACGTGTGCATTTCTGCACTCTTATTGCCGTCATTACAACCACCGTTATTAAACTGGCCGCCATTACGTCATTAAACTGGCCCTGGCATCGGGTAATCCCCGATATCAGCATGAAGAAGGAACTGCCACTCCGCACTGAACTCCAAAGGACACATGAAAACAAATTGTATAAGATATGTAATTCATCGGACTTATTTGCGATAGAGGATAGTATTTGAGCGTTGAACGGTTAACAACCCCCGTCTCATGGTCACTCTTCAGTTCAACGGAATCGCTGCGTGTGTAGATCAGCTATTTTAAACTCATTACAATGTTTTTCCATATTCTATGCCTCTTTGTAGCGCGTGGATACAACATATAAGTCTGAAGCTTCTGAGCTTTTAGGCGGGCATTTTGTATAAGAAAGATACCCTCGATTCATTGAAAGTTTAATTTTTATTTAAAGTGTCTGTTAACAGTTCAAAATTTTTGAAAATGACCGTTCTTCTTGAGATCCCGTTAGATCGGCTAATTTTATTTTTGCATGAATGTCGACTGCCATGCCTTTATTATGAGAAAAATTTTATTGTGTTATTTTGAATAGTTGAACAGATATATTTGTACTCGAGCTCATGAATTTTGATCACCCAAATTCTGTTGTCTGGCACAGAATTTTTGTTTATCGCTAGATCGCCAAATTAACCTTTAACCGTCTAATTTTTCTACTTAAATCACCAGTTTTATAACCACCGTTATTAGATTTGCTCTAGCATCAGGTTGTCTCCAACATCAGATGAGAGACGGAACTGCCATTTGGCAGCGAACTTCTAAAAACACATACGATCATGTACTTGACAAGAAGTAAAACTTCTTGTACTTCTACTCTGTACTTCTACTTCTCCGTGTACCATGTGGGGAACGTGGGGGCGGTAGAGGGTTAAAATCTTGAGTTTAGACCTAGTCAAGAGTCCCAGCACTCACACCCTCGCAATGTACAAACTTTACCAGCGTCGGCATGTCATTTCTACTGGAGACCGTCGAGCCTGAATTAACTGTCTTCTAGATTGGGTCTTTACGAGTGTTCACAGAGGATACCAGCGCCGATTATCGCCTAATTTAATGGGCGGAATGAATGCGAGTATGGCCATGAGTATTGATTGAAGTGCTGCTATCCATCAATAAACCTTCACTGTCAGACCACGTCGGGCCGCGGTGCAATGGATGGAAGAAAGAAGCGGAGAATGGGGGGGAGAAAAGGGAGAAGAAGGAGAAAAGGGAGAAGAAGGAGAAAAGGGAGAAAGGGAGGAGAAAAGGGAGAAAGGGAGGAGAAAAAGAAGAAGGGGAGGAGAAAAAGAAGGGGAGGAGAAAGGGGAGAAGGGAGGGGAGCTTGGTGCACAGCGCCTGCACCCAATTGAAGGGCTTGAGCAACACCGTGCGTACGTTTATTATTCAATTGAGAAAGTGAAGTAGGTGGTGCTAATGCAATCAGTTTTGAATTGAAAAATTCAATTGTGTAATTGAAATAAGTGGAGCCAATTGACTTAGTTCTGAATTGAAAAAATCAATTGAGAAATTCAATTATCTGGGGCTAATAGACTCAGTTCTGAATTGAAGAGTTGAATTGAGAAATTGAAATAGGTGGAGCCAATTGACTCAGGTCTGAACTCTTGTATACTCGTAATTGAACTGCATGGCTTGCACGATCTAGTGAACACCGCAACAATTTACTTGGTGGGGCTTCTTCAAATATGGCCGTATATTTGAATAAGTTATGATAACTGCTATGATCTTCATCGGATGAAGATAACAATCATAGTCCTTTATTGATAAAATAAATAGTATAAAATATTTGGATTCCGACTGCGGAATGTTTTCCAATACAAATAAAAACTCAACCTATTCTATTCTAGGTAAATAACTGTGCAATAGAGTGCATCATTTAGCTTAAGAACCAACCGTTCTGGAGCCACGGAGTTACATGGAGAACAGTTACTAAAGTTACAGTTACATGGAGGGTCTGTGCTGTGCCGGGCCTCAACCCTTCGGAGGACTTTTCGATCCACTTTTGAAAATAGCCTCAATATCTTGTATCTCTTGTTAAATGTGTTCCCTTGTGTGTTCTTTGGAGTTCACTGCCGAGTGACAGCTCCTTCCTCTTTCTAATATCGGTTACTAATTAATGCCAGATTAAGTTTAATGATGGTGGTTATAAAAACGGTAATATGAGTGAAAAATGCTGACGTAAAAACGTTTTGATGCCGTCCTGGCGTTGTGGGATCCAGTACACCATTTTTACTTACTGAAACTTGACGCAGCAATTTTCTAACATGGCCCAACTTCGCAACACTGGTTGTATCAGCATCAATTTGGTAACGTGGTTTACATCGTCTATTTCACAACATTTCTGCTCATTAGTGATCCACTGGTGGTTATT
This sequence comes from Platorchestia sp. MABIK, assembly GCA_014220935.1. NCBI lineage: Eukaryota > Metazoa > Arthropoda > Malacostraca > Amphipoda > Talitridae > Platorchestia > Platorchestia sp. MABIK. The sequence continues at coordinate 9,186 of JACJUY010006099.1, read as the reverse complement.
GAATTTTTTTTATAATGCAGCTGTGTAAATGGTGATCACGAATTCAATTTTCAAAACCAGATTCAGGCGCGTTTCATTTAATGTATACCTTTTTCGCTTTCAAGTTGAGTTCAATTTTGAACTTTTGTTTAACTCGCTGTGATTGAAGTGCAAAACTAAGTCGGTGATACTGATGGCAGCAACTTTGCAACACTAATTATATCCGTTGTGTCATTCGGGGTATCAACTCTGACGCTTATTATACCTGCTGTATCATTGATGGTACCAACTCTGACGCTTATTATACCCGCTGTGTCGTTAATGGTACCATCTCTAACGCTGACCGTATCAGCTGATTTACAGATAGCTGAATTCCATGTGAAATACTCGTAGATGTGCGTCGAGTTGTATGATGAATGGTGGGCGTGTTTTCATACTTGCATTAATTTGAAGATATTGTTTCAATAAATGTTCAATGTTCATGTAGTTTGTTCACAGTAATAATTTGTTCCAGCGTTAAATGTTGGTATAGGTAATTACAGGCGAGAGTGAATAGTCCTTCACTGTATTTGAGCTTTTGTTGAATTTACTGCAATGCATATTATAATTTATTTCACTTGGTGTACGCGAAATTTCTTGTCGTTATTGGCCCTTTTCTAGTATTACGATGGACTCTACTTTTTTCCTTTGATCGATGCTTATCATTTCGTTGGCGCAGCTCAAAACCGAAAAAGCAGGGATCCGTCTGGCTTGGTTAGATATAGCCTCATATTTTATCTTTCTTGACATTTTCTTTGTGGTGAGCGGATTCTTTACTTAGTTGGGGTTACGGAACACTGTCGCGGGAGTTCCGCAAGCAACGTGTGGAAAGCCTTTAGCAAGGTGGTCTGTTGCGCGCGTCTTGAGAGACAGAGACTTGTCATGTCTCCGAGGAGCGCGGTACGCTGCTGACCTCCATAGCCCCGGGCTACTGCGTCTTTATAACCAACCCTCGAGCCGTGTTGCTTGCATTAATGGGTCGTGTGCGAGAGGTCCAGCTCGCATGCTACTTTCTGCTCACCATCAATGCCAGCTGCTAATCCCGCTACACGCCTACGTGCCTGCTTGCTTTTCGTGTGCTCCCAAGTTTTCACGTTGTGTTAGTTTGCGCGCTGTGAGGACACTTCTTGAAACTTGGACCGCAGTTGGTTTAACTTAAGTTCAATATTCAACTCGAATTTAAGGTCAATTGTAGTAGCAATTTTGAAAATGGCACAGATCAACTGGATTGTGCCTTTATTTAGCTTTCATTAAGTACTTATGAAAATTAAGTTTGTGAGTACACGTCGGTCAGCAGCATTATGAAAATCCCCTTCGTGGCTGTCGGTGGCGCACGTTGCGGTTGAAGTGTTAGGCATGTTTTTTCAAGTTTTACTCAAGTGTGTGAAAACATTGTTCCTTATTATTAGCCAAGTAATGCATTATTCCTGCCTCCCATACTGTTGAATTGCCTAACCTCGCCCATACCGCACCCCTCGTGCTGTGTCATGTGTGCTCCGAAGTCATTTGCCCAAATTTCTCAATTTTAGCGTTGAATTAATTTACGCCCTAAAGGACTAATATTTTTTAAGGATATTTCAAGTTTTATTCAAGTGTGTGAATGCATAATTCCTGCGTGCTATACTGTTGAATTGCCTAACCTCGCCCAAACCGCACCCTCTCGCTGTGCCGTGTGTGCCTGGCTGTGTTCTCTGTTCATCTCGGGGTGATGAAATCAGGTCACGCGTACCAGCGTATGCGTCTCCGGACATGCGCAAATTTTGCCAGCTGGCAAGTATGCGCCATTTTTATGGTACAAGTTGAAAGTGAATAGCCTGGTCCACATCGTCTCAAGGAACCACTGAATGTTGGGTGCACCAGCACACAGTTACACTGAGTTCGTATAACTCAGTTCGGCTTTTCCTAATAACTCGTGGTAATATGTTACGGATACGTAATATGGAAATGATATTGTTGCCAAATGTAGTATTCTACGTATGCATATTTTTAAACATTTTACGTATACGTTTTGATATGTTACGTATACGTTTAAATATGTTACGTATGAGTTTTAATATGTTACGTATACGTTTTAATCTGTTGAGTATACGATTTAATATGTTACGTATACGTAACATGTCACTCGTTGTCATATGTTATGTATTGTGCGCGAATGGTGACCTAATGTCTTCTCTGTCTTTGCAGGTGAGTTGCGCATGCTGTTGGCGGTGCCGCATCTCATACGAGGTCAACGATAAGTACTGGATGTAGTTTGTGTTCGTTTGTGTGCATGTCGTGGTGCCTTCTCAACCGTCGTGGTGTTGAAGTGCACGCTATCTTATTATTGAACTTTGAATTATGGTTTTCGAGATTCTCGAGTCATTGCTAAATTATTAAGTTTCCATCATGTATGGTGACTTCTTGAAAATTCTTATTCCTATTGTTTTGTGCTCCTTTTCTAGACTTGATGTTTTTAAATAATAGAAACTTTCGCGATTGCGTTGTATATTTTAATCTTTTTTGTTTTGGCGTTGAGTGTTCGGTACTTGATATTTGTCACCGTACTCTGTTTGTGGGAGGAATTATTTTATTAACTATTGTTCCTACTCAGTATTTTCACGCACAATTCTTATTGTGTTATCTGCAATTATCATTTCCGAGTTCTGAAATAGTCACAATTGAGAATTTTATCCGTGAACAAGTAACTTTCAGCGCTTTTCGTCCCCATTAAACGAAATGAAGGTTTCGTTGTCTTGATTGCTGCTTTGACGTTCAACGAACTACTCTGGAGTGCCTCAATAGGAAGAAGTTATACCTCAGCTTTTCCCCGTTTTCTGGAGTTTATGTTCCATGATGATCATTCGTTTTACGACACCGAGCCGGACTCTATCTCGGCTAGACGCTCTCCATTCGTCGAGGCTGCCGTCGCCTATATACAGTGCGGGCCGCGAGTTATGCGGGTGCCGACTGCTCTGTGTAGGTATTATGGTCTCGTTGGTCCGCTACGTTTGTATTTCTAAGTATCACAGTGCTCGCATGAACAGAAGTGTATATTATTTGGTGATGGTTTAGATCCGACTGCCGACTGCTCTTTGTTGGTATTATAATCTCGTTAGTCCGCTACGTTTGCAATTCTTAGTATCACAGTGCTCATATCAACAGAAATATCTTTTATCTGGTGATGGCGTTTGGTGTGTAGGGTGTATTCTTTCATTAATTCATTCGTAATTGTGTTCTATTTTCATCTCATGTTTGTTATAATTAATGACGAATTTTGTTGTTGTTGCATTTCGTACGAAATGGCTTACTTTTTGATCTGCGGGAAAAATGTCAGTGATTATTAGTTTTGCTAAGATTTTCTGATGATCTTGCGCGAAATTCGAAAAACTTTTGACATCGTTCTAAAATTTTCTATTATATTCGAATACGTGTCAGAAGAGTGATGATCTAAAACTTCAATATCTGATACAGGATCGCACCGAGAGAGTGTCGTATTGTTTATCCTCAAAAGTGTGTTTGTTCGAGAGACACCTGAATCAGTCCATAACACTGTATTGGAAGGGGGTGAAAAAAATTCGCGATAGGACCGGAGCTTATTACAGGCACCCCTAAGTACACCAAGAACAAGTACGCATAATAACGAGAGACGCCAGAATCAGTTCATAACACTGTAATGGCGTGCAGAAAATTCGTGCGAGGACTTCTATAGGACCCACCTGGGTCGCACCTGACCACGTGTGGGCGCTGCTGTAGTGCAGGTGCGACCGTCTCGATCTCTCCTAATTTTGGTGAGGTTGAGTCGAGTGCACGGCGCTGAGCGGCCGTAGTTGCACCATAGCTTCCTTTAATGACACTTTTATGCTGCTTTATTGGGAGCTTTACGATGCTGCTGCTCCTGCTGTCTGTCTTGCTCCTACCTATCTCCTCCTACTTCTTTCCGAGTGTCCAGCTTGGGTTTACATAGCTCTGGGTTTCCTGCGTTGTGAACTCTGTTGCTGTCTTGCTCCTACCTTTTTCGGTCTCTTACTTCTTTCCGAGTGTCCAGCTTGTGTTTACCTCCTCTTCGTTTCCTGCATTGTGAGCTCTCGGGAAGCTTGACAGTGGTGCAGTTTGATGGACTCTTTCATTAATTATTGCTCGATCACAATTTTTGCTCGGGTGCACTTAGCTCCTGAAGTTCACGTCCTTCGATTCATGTAGGTTATGTTGCAAGTTTTCCTTGCAACACAGCTGTTGAGGAGCTTTTTCTTGAGGTATTTCGCCAATTTTTTTCGTGAAAATCATCTAGTTTCAAATTTATTTTCCCATTTTCCTCAATCAGCACAAGTAGCATTTTAATTTGACAAGAAAAACACTGAGCGACACAAAAAGTAAGGAGATAAATAAAATGAAAGTACTTGTCTGACTACATAAATGTAGATGAGCTAAGCGCCGACAATTTCTCCTTGCTGTTCAAAATTTTGCGACTCGAATTTTAACACATTTTATTTGGCATCAATGGAGGCTTGAAACGCTTTCTTGAAGATGATTGTTTCCAGATTGCAACCCCTCAGGGGATACAATTATTGTATCTATAAGAATTAGTACTAACAAGAGAAAAATTTGAGGTCCCGGGCTGAGAGGTAGGTAGGCCTTCTTTTTATTCAAGTAAAATGTGACATTTGTGTAATGGTTTACGATTCAGATACCCTACGTCGTGTTTAAATAAACGTTACGAAGAAGGGTACGTTTGGCCAACGATCACCTTCGCAAAAGATCCGCCATCAAAAATATATTATCGTCGATACGAGCAGCATGTGCGAAGTTCTACTAACATCGCCCAGAACATCTCAACCAACGGTTTCTTCAGTACATCGAGAAGCGTCGTTTGAAAGCTAACCCCCATGACACCCCACTCTGGAGAACTCCACGCTCCCCCCATCGTCTTGAAGGAACTGTAATGCTAGACGCCTCTACTCTATTTCTCTTCATATAATTCAACTCTATTAGTAGACACTTAATGTTTGTTCATTCCGTATAAATACTTGTAAATTAATAGATGAGCGTAATCTAATCTAATTATCTGACGACACTTGCTATTTCCGGTAAATAATTAATGTAAAGAATCGTGAACCAGGACATGTATGTTCCCGATCATAACAGCGTCACTGTGGCTGTCCGTCTGCGGGGCAGCGTTGAGGCATTAGCGCCACCGATACTCTGAGTGCAGGACGTGTAGATTCCTCGCTGCCTTCGGGCATGCGAAGGCGCTGGCATTATATTCTTTGGAGCCATTTTATTGAATTACCTATCAATCGCCAATCTGGAATTTGAGTGCAGATGAGTATTAATTCTTCCATGTATCCACAATTACCATTCATTTCTGTTATCTTACGTGTAGGAATCTGCATTTGCTCACAGTGTACNAACGAGGAAAATCATTAAGATGGTAGCTGGACGGAGAAATTTGAGTTTGCTGTAATATAAAATGATTTATCTTCGAATCACACAAGCACGAGTACATAACAGTTGTTTTGTTAAATACCATCTTTTTTCGGTTCACTTTTATTCTGTTTTTCAGCACCTCTGACTTTCTTCAACTTAAATCTTGTTTCATAGTCTCATTTTTCAACTTACTGTTTCTATGCGCAGGGGATCTTATGTGGGAACAAACATTGTGCAAATATTTCACGTTCCCTTTAACTCTTTACTAAATGGTGCCTTCATCTTTCCTCTCTTGGGAACGTCTTTGTTGCGGTTAGGGAGGCTGAAACGAACTTATAACTTAATTTAATCCAGACAACGATTTTGGCGGACCGTACTTCCTGCACGCGTTGTGTGTGGGGATCGCGTGCTGGAAACTATGCATCAGATCTATGAGACTTGGTGCTCCTCGTATAAAATATCGTGTTATGCTATGCTCACTTAGCTCATTTTATTATTCGTGTAAAAAGATGTAGTAACACGTGTTCCCAGTCTAACTTTTTCGCCGTTTGCATGCATGTTTATCGCGGCCCAAGTAATTAAATCCCTTGGGCGGCAAAAAACATGCATGCTCCGGCGAAAAAGTGAGACTGGGTTAGCACTGACTTGATGTTGAGTCGATGATGAATGCTGCCAAGTGCAGAAGTGGGTTTAGCGTGTCCCCTGTTTTCTACGTTGCTCTCACTTGTTCCGTGTGGCCAAATTTTGCCTGGCTAGCTACCGAACTCACCTTTGAGAGTCGTCCTTAACACGTCAAATGCGGCGGGTTAAACTAAAGTTCAATATTCAACTCAAATTAGGGGTAATTTTGGATATCAACCTTAATTTAGGTTTCATTTAGCATTTATCGAAATTGAATTAGTAATTGCTGATCGGTCAGCAACATTGTGAAAATCCCCTCAGTGACCATCGGTGGGTCACGTCGCGCTTAAAGTGTCGAAACTTCAATTTCTTATTAACCTGAGAAATTGCATTGAGAAACCTCAAAATTTAGTGTCATTTTTTATTTGAATCACATTTCGCTTACTATGAGCTTATTTTACGTTCAAATGTTATAGTTTGTCCTTCGTACGTTCTTTATTGATCTGAATTGCAATTCTATTTCTTGGATGGACGACTTACGGGATTTTACTCATTGTCTCATTTCACTCAATTTTTCGGCATTGGAGTAAAAATAATTGAATGCATAAAGTAAATCTATATTGTGTAGGTTTCTCCTTGTGCGGTATGAGTTAGTATCAAGTTGCCGTGAAGCTTTGCATGCGTCAGAAAATACAGGTTTGTCAGAGTGCGGCACGCGTCTGTGTCAAGTGGCTTTGCATGCTACATGTTCTTGGCGCGTTTGAAGCTCACGTGAAAGTCTACGGTATTGGATCGCCGAGTTTGATTTACTCGCAATTTCTCATGTTCATCCGCAGTAGCGCTTATCTTCTGTTTTTCTTCTTCTGATTTTTGAACAATCTTTATTCACACAAAATGATTTTATGCCCTAATAAATTATTTATACAGCTAAAACTGATATTCTGTTATGATCTTTGAGCTCATGATGTATACGAGTGGTTTTCTGTGACGAAAAATCAAAGTATTAAATCAACTGATTTGAATTCGTGCTGAAGCTCATGGTTGTTTCGCGTGACCATGATTTGAAGAACATATTCAGAGTTGTGGCCCATCGATCGATTGATATCTCATCCATTTAGTTCAATTCGTGCTTTCCTTCGTTCTGCCTCTTGTTTTCCACGAGAAACTTAAGACCCATCGTCGAATGGGTTAATGATATTCATTAGATAGTTGGAAACTTTTTGCATGGGGGTTTTGAATATCCTTATTGGAGATGCGGTTTTTGAAATACAGTACTTTGAAATTTTAATAAAAAGGTAGTGACGTCCATCTTTGAATCTTTGCAAGATTTTACCGTATCATTCATTAAATGGCTTATGTTTTTGAAATATTTCGAATTATAGCTTCAAGATGAATGATGTGAGGTCCCGAGCTGTTGGTTAGGGACGCTTCCTTTTTCGTGAAATCGGAAAGGCTTTGTTACAGACTATCTTTTTCGGTACATTACTGTCCTCTTTTTTTTCTGCGCCTATCACTTTCTTCTTCACCTACATCTTGCTTCCTTAACATAATTTAACATGGTTGTTTCTGTACGCTTAGTGTGGGGACTTACCTTGTAAACAGGTTCCTTGTTCCCTTCTTCGTGGCACCTTCTTCTCTCCTTTGTTGGAAGCACCAGCTGGGGAATTTTGAGCTTACATATAATTTTCAATCCATCGGTAAATTGCCGAGCAGAATTTGTAAGGGAATGAAAGGCTTACGGGTCTCTGAGTCTCTTTAAGCGCCGCCGGCTTGTGTGTTCGTTTTTGCGCTGTGGTGCCGTGCTGCGAGATTTGTATCGAAATACTGTATACGTCGCCGGGGCTTCAATGTGAGAAACAATCATTGCTAAATTGATAAGTTTCTGTCACTCTTGGTAACTTATCGAAGATTTCCCCTAAATTTAATGACATCGAAATATGTCTTCCGTATCGAATAAGTTGAGTAATCTCGTTCCTTCACGCACCTCTCCCGCTTGCTGACTTCTCGAAGATTTCTCTTAATTTAATGACATCGAAAGATGCCTTCCGTATCGAATAAGTTGAGTAATCTGGTTCCTTCATGCACCTGCCCCGTTGCTGAACAACCATACTGCCGGTGTTCTTCGGATCGATAATTTAAAAAACTTCGGTACTACTGCAGTTCATCATGAATTTTCTATTCTCTTCGATCGATTCCGTGATAGAAGTTGGCGAGTGAAGAAGACCCCAAGTCTAATCATTTTTAATGAAACTATGGAGCGTACGGAATGCGCGAATGCTCATTCCGCATTGGCAGTAAAAAAAAACCTGAAGACCAATGTTCTACAGTATGCAGCGACCGAGCTCTACTGCATCATAAACGTTCTTCTAGGTTAGGTTAGATGTTTAAGCCTTCCTAACCGCAACAAATGCGTTCTAAAGAGAGGAAGGAGGAAAGCACCATTTAGTGTGGCGATAAGGGAACGTGGAATCTATGCACAAGGTGCATAAAAACAGTAAATTGAGAAGGAAGTTCATGAAATAAGATGAAAGTTGAAGGAGAAGAAAGTGTAGGTGATCAAAAACAGGGCAGCACTGAATCGAAAGAAGATGGTCCTTAACATTAAAAAACATTTTATTCCATCAAAAAGAAGGCCTACCTGTCAGCTCGGGACCTCACATTTTCTCCTTGGGAGTGCTAATTTTCATAGATACAATAGTTGTCTCTCCCTGAGAGGAGCGGTCTCCTCTTGCCAGCGTGATCACGTACTCTGCCGTTGTCGGGCATGCACGGGAAAATGTGTTGATAGTTTGAAATTTTCCTATTTGTGTGTCCTTTTCAGAGTGGCGCTCGCGATCCAAATTATACGACTTGTTTATTGATACGTGAGCGTCACAGCTGTGTTGTTAAATTTTGCATTGTGCAACATGTCTTTCTTATTCAACTCAATTACACTAGACCACTTCCCCCCTCTCCGCGCCTCCTCCTCACTCCACCTCCCCTACTTCATCACTCGGACTGATTGCTCTCACGCGATGCTACCGCGCGCTACTCCGGGCTTGTGTTCGTGTGTTGTGTTGGTGCCGTGTGTTGTGTTGGTGTCTTGTGTTGTGTTGGTGCCGTGTGTTGTGTTGGTGCCGTGTGTTGTTGGTGTCGTGTGTTGTT